>JALIZH010012595.1:0-99661 GCA_030522465.1 Rhipicephalus appendiculatus | reverse complement strand
AAATATTTGTGTTGTCATCGTAACCGAACTAAAAAGAGCTGCTTATATGAAACATATGCAACTGTTGTACATAAGTCTGTGCGTACAACATTTGTTCACATCCTTAATCTCATTTCGTAACATTTCGCTCAACAAAAAAATTACAACCCAGTCACCTTGCCTCCGTATGCTTCGCATAACCTCGATTCCCCTGCTACTTGGGATCTGCCATTTTTTTTAGCTGCTGCTGACTTTTAGGGGCGAAGCTCCTTAGGGTGTGGGTCTGTCCCTCCTTTATAGTATGTAGTAGTAGTAGTAGTAGTAGTAGGTAGCCAAGTATAGTGGAATGTACCCACTCGACGTGATAATGATGATGATGACGCCTGATGACCATGAAGAATAAGCGCGTTTCAGTATAGTGGAATGTACTCACTGCACGTGATAACGATGACGATGACAGTCGTTTTAATTAATCAGCTCCGCAACCTTAACTTCCCCAAAGTATATCCCAAAGCATGGATTGCGGAATTTTTACAAAATAGAACGTTCTACTGTTTTCAAAGAGGCATATCGTCTTCTACGTATACGCAAACAAGAGGCGTCCCGCAAGGGTCAGTCCTTTCACCGGTGTTGTTTAATATCTTAATGAGCTCCATTCCACGACATGCGGACGTACAAACATATGTGTATGCTGATGATATTGCATTTTTTTTCATCAGCAGATGACATTCACCAGCTATACGCTATATTACAATCATACTTATCAGCCATAGAAAGGTGGCTTGATGGATTACATTTGTATTTAAAGGTCAACAAATGTTCTTTACTAACATTCCCTTTAAAAGACGCTTTTCACATATCGCTTTATTATCATCTTGCAAACATTCCACAATTACATAAAGTAAAATATCCTGGTGTAATATATGACCCATCTACGACTTGGAAGTATCACATTGAATACAACACAGGAAAGGGTACTAGGGCGGTCGGATTATTGCGGAAGAACAGCAGTTTCCGGGTGGTATGCGTAGAAAAACGCTCCTATCAATATACTGCATGTACATTCGGCCGATTCTTGAGTTTGGGTGCATCTTATACGCGGGGGCGCCTGCTGTTAAAATTCATCCTCTTGTAATCATCGAAAGACAAGCCTTAATATTATGTTTAGGTCTTCCTAAATTTGTTGCAATCAAGGTTTTGTATTTGGAAGCTCGGATACCCTCACTTGCTACCGGTTTTAAATTGTTAGCGGTGCAATCTTTTCTAAGACTGTACGAATGCACTGTAAGACGTTCAGAAACAGTTTTTATTTCCCGCCCGGACTTGTTTTTTGGAGCAAACTGGCCGAGATTCCGTACGCTTCAAATTCTGGTTATACAGAGCCTTCTTGACATGTTGAACGTTCAAATTAGTGACGTTAGCCCAATCACTAATAACAGCAACCCTATTACCATGCAATTTGATGATATCTTTCCAAAAAAATGCTAAACTAATGTCATACCAATTTTTAAACTCCATTTTAAATGATTACCTGGTACATACCCCCAAAAAAACAGTTATAGCAACTGATGCTTCCCAATGTGAAGAAAAATGTGGAATTGGTATTTTCTCTCCAGCCTTAGATTGGTCATTTTCTCTTCGCCTCCCTGATTTTTGTACTTCTTTTTGTGGCAGAACATTTAGGAATTATTCTAGCGCTCCGCAAAATAACAGCGTCAACAAGTTCCGCAGTAATTTTGACAGATTCTTTATCGGTGTGTTCTTCCCTCACTGCAAGTGAGGACTCACATGTGCTGAGTGAATTCAAATCATTAATTCCCCCGCATATAAACTTGATTAAGTTGGTTTGGCTCCGAGGACATAAGGGCTTGTTTCGGAATGAAATGGTGGATGCGCTAGCAAAGTCATCTCTGAATGGTCCGGTTATTCATTTATTACCAGCTTCCCGATTCATTATAGGTGCTAGAATAAGGAGAAAAATGATGTTAGACGAGTTTTCTGCACCGGCATTAACAGCCACATTAGAATTTCAACACCTCAGTCACCATTGGAACAGTAAAATTTTCAAACAAGAGAAGTTGAAGTTGCAATCACTAGACTACGCTGTCAGACTCCTTATCTACATTTTTATTTACACAGAGCTGGTCTGGCAGCTTCCTCTAACTGTTCTTTCTGCGGAGTACATGAGACAACACAATATTATCTCGTCTCCTGTAATAGGTACTCTACATTGCGCAAAAGTACTTTAGGTGCTGTTTTCCGATTCCTTATAATAGATTTAAATGTACCAAATGTTCTTTATTTCGGCGCTCTGTCCCTTGGCCACAGTGACGGGAAGGTTGCCAATGCATTGGAGAAGTTTATTAAAGAATCGAAGAGGTTTAAATTGCAGAATAAATTTATGCGCCTTCCTTATTTTCTAAACTCCTTGTTTTTAATCAAACTGCTCGCATCAACATTTATTTCAGTATTTTTATTCATATATTATTAATATTTGCAATTTTCGATTAATTAATTCTCTTTTCATCTTTAAATAGGCATCTAACCTAATATTTAAGAATTTCTGGCTAGACTACCCGGTTCTTGGCCAATCCCCCAGCGTGGGTGTGTGCCATGGTTTAAAGGATCTACTCTACTCTACTCTACTCCCTTCTTGTGGTCCGTAGATCTCTTGAACAAAATTGTCATCTACCCCATATGTAAATAATAAAACATTGTGTATATACTTCATCAATATGTAAATAATGAAACATTGTGAATTTTTTTTATTTATATATGAAAAATATGGGAAGGTAGGCTACGTAGGGGCCGGCTATCCCAACATCATGACAGCAATATAGAAGGTAGATACAAAGATAAGAAAATAAAAACAACAAAAGAAGCAAAATAATCAGAAGCACTATGTACATATATACAATATAGGGCGTGTAACCATGACATTGTGAATACACTGTATGTATAATCATTACACACCCCCGCATTTGTGTGTCAGGTCTTTCTATGATGATCGAGTGGGCAAAATTTACGGGGATTGACGGTTTACCAGATTACCACCGCAGCTTCGCCCACTCATCATCATTCACTTGGTGGATATGGTACGATTTTTTTTAAAATGCATGCATCGCTTTCGACATTCATGACTAAGTGGGAGAGAGAGACAAATACTTTATTTCATGATCCCGCGGACCCCGCGTTGTACCCTCTTGAGGCGAAAAAAGAAAGTTAAGGCAGCTTCGCACCATTGGTGCCAAACATGAAGGAAGTGCGGAGCTGGGCAGCCTTGTTTGTTTCTCTTTTGTTTTCTCTTTCTTCCATGCTCTTCTTTTCTTTTTCTGTTTTTCATGTTTTGTCTTTTCTATTTCTCGCCGTCGTTGACTGCTTCGAAATTTGTGTGGTTTTGCCTGCGTTACGCCAAGCCACGAGAGCATACGACAGCCCGGTCCGGCCAAGTGCTGCCTATTTAATATCATAACCAACGTGCTCGGAATATCAAGAGGAAGAAGGCTTCTCTTGCGAGCGCACGCTAAATATGCTAGAGATGACTATGCTATATGTGGTTTTTTCTGCGCTTACGCCAAGTGACGACGATAGCATACGACAGCCCGGGCCCCTAAAGTGCTCCGCAATTAAATATAACACAAAGCGTGTCCCCCTTATCCCTTCATTTTATTTAATTCGTGTTTCGGCGCTACTCACGCGTTTCGTCACGCCAGTTTATCTCAGTATCAACCCCCCTCTTCCCTCCTACCACCATTTTCACAATTTGCCATCTCTCAATCCACCTTTGTGGCTGGGGTTAGAGCACGAAGCACACACATGCCCTAAGGTACGAAGTTTCCCCCCTTGAAGAAGGCAGGACCATTTGTTGAGACGCTGGCTGCAGCGACACACCTTGTTCAAGAATTTTTCCATCGCTTGAAGCCCCCCATCTTCTTCTGATCCTTTTCCTCACTTCGCCTATAAGCACTCCGGATTTGTCATGTTCGTTTGTATGTAGAAATATTTACGCTACGTAGCATTAGGATTTTGGTGTTGAGTTGTAGCCTTGCGTATGCTAAGCAGGTCCATACCACATAAGAGCGAACAAGGTGCGTCTAAAAATTGGAATTTCTAATCGAAAGGTATTCCTTTCAAGCTGAAAGCACCCTTGCGCTTTCAGCTTCAAATCTACCTCATTGGTGGAATGCCCTCTAAAGCTGCCAATTACAGCAACATCATCGACATCTCTCTCATAGGCTACTGTCTTTTTCTCAGTAGTACATCATTTGCTAGCTGGGTATTTTTAATTGACAAAAAAACCATCAGCCTTGGCACATAGGTTCCATCGCGCCTTTCAGTGCCAAGCAAAACAGTCCTGAGGACGTTGAACGGACTGTCGCCACACTGGTTGCCGCTGCCCACATTCTGAACGTTGTAGAAGAGCCAGGCCGTACGCGCACGGTAGCCTCCATACTGCTTCACGGTCCTGTTGAACTGCGAGTGATAAAATTATGCTGTACATATAATTGTAGTGCCTCCAGCAAAAGCTTCTGTAAGTGTAAATAAACAAACACAAAGAAAAAACACACAGGCACACACAAACCGCTACTCCTAAATGATGAAAAATTTCGTAAACAGGGGTTGTGATAAAGTCGACGTTAGGACAAGCAGACTTGTCTTCTTCAAGTCCCGCCTGTCGAATCGTCGCTTTAGGCGCAGACCCTCTGTTTGAGAATTTTTCATCCTGAGCTTCTTCCCCTGACAACCTGCCTTTTTTTTGTATTTACTCGTAACTGAATAATTCTGCAGAGCAGTGTCCTGGAAGGGCCAGTTGATACATGATACTGCTATTGAACAGAGCGAAAACGGGACTAAGGCGTTGTCTGTACGCCCGTCTTAGTCCCAGTCTCGCACTGTTTACTCGCTGCATAATTCCTATTTTATACGAAGCCATCAACCATGTACCAAATGAGCGCAAGCAAATGCCGCAAAAATGGACATTAATTAGTACATATGGAAAAAGACTACACGAGTCACCAGGCAGGCTGAAAATTGACCATGCATTCGTTATGCGGTAAACCAAGGAACTTCACCTATTTATTAGGTGGCCAGTAGTCAGGCATGCCAGAATATATTTGTTGTAACAGCAGAACTGCAAAATAATCAATAATTTTTCCGGCAATCGCACTGCAGGCGTCATACAAAATTAATATTTTCTCAAACATGATGATGCAAAACAGTAACGGCAAACAATGGTGAACTGATTGAAGATGACTCTATTGACGTGATAATTATGGTCCTTTATTCTGTGCGTCATGCACGTTTGCCGGTTCGTATTACGTGCGTTATCCTTCATAATGCTCAGTATCTAATCGATAGCGGTTTGAAAAAAGGCTAAAAAATCTGCTGAAGTGCGGATTAAAGCATGTGTTCGTCCTGTCCTTGCATGAAACAATTTTTCTATCAGTTTGTTGTAGACGCCCAAAATCAATCCATTCATGTGCCTCAAATAATTACAGCCAGTGCATCAAAGCAGTATTCTGCCATTCAATACTGGTAGGCGTCATGATCCTGTCAAGTAGTTCCGTTGTCGAAAAAGGTACTACTTTGGGAAGGCTCTTCATACTTGAAAATCAGCGCTTTTGTCGAAACGGAAAAATGTTGCTAAAAGATTATTGACAATGTTTTTACATCTGAGTACCAAACTGCTTTATAATAATGCGAAGTTAGGAGGTTATCCGAAAACCCTGTCGGATTTTTTCCGTTCAAAATGCAGGTCCACGGCGGAATAAACCGTCAGTAAAAATAAATTGCAGAATAAAGCAGCAACACAAGATTCATTGCAAATATTTGTATTTTATCTGGTAATACCAGCTCCTTTGTTTACTTACGCTACCGAAACAGGCCTTCAGAGATTGAAGCAAGGAGTGGCAATACAAACGGATGTTCGAGCCCGAGGCAACGGTAAGGCCTCAAGCAGTGGTTGTAAGCACACTGTTTCACACAATCTCAGAAACAGTTGGAACAGACACGGTATACCAGTGTTGCTTTCGGTGCCATTCAATCCGAGGCGGATGTGCGCACCCCAAGTTTGAGATTGGAAGAAGAAGCGCTAGTGCACCAAACATTTTCAGTGCATCTCGTAAAACAAGCCTTTGGAGTCGTCCAGTACATGTTCTTGTGTTGAAGCAAGGCTTTTTTCTTCATATAGCACGGTCTGTAAACGAGTTTGCACGGTAGCACCAGCTGTGTCCGAGAACTAAATGTGGACCTTGTGCACCATAAAACTGCAATGGTCTATTATATTCACAATTGTTAGTGTTTTATGTGACAACACCACGATACGATTAAGTACGATGTAGTAAAGGGCTCCGCAAAAGTTTTACCATCTCCCCCAACAACGCACTGACATTGAAATTTGACAGCCGCTGCCTGTGTTGAAACTACGCCATTTTGGTCAGCAACCGAGCACCGGGACCACTGAGCCACCGCTGTGGCTAAAAAAATATTATAGTGGAAACTCCGGCCTAAGAATTTAAGAAGTCTTAATTCAAGCAGAGAGGCTACGCCCTGTGAGACACTGCACATTTATTACCATAGTGGTTATATGAAGAATCTCTGGCTTTTCGCCGTCACCGTCACTGTCATGTTCCGTATATGTTTAGATATGTATCTACATACATAAAGTCCACGAAGAAAAAATAGTCCGGAGGAAATTTTTTGTGGAGCACTTGTTTTTGAGTTTGCCAACCATCGTACAGGAAAACGCTCATAAAGAACAATCAGTGGCGAATCTTTTGGTGCGCAATGATGTGTTACAAAAATGTAGTCAGTGCAATAAAATATGTGTGACATCATCGTTTCACAAAAACGTCGACGTGGTAGGGTTGGTAATGCTATCATGAGGATAAAGACGTTTGTTTTTTCATTAGACCCAATACCACCCTGAATACTTCTATCACTACAATTACCTCAACAATGTGGTCAACAGTACACGCTTTACATGCTTTTGCAGACCTTTCCAAGCCTCGTCCAAGCTCCCCATCTTATCGGTTTACCTTAGCGAAGCTAATACTTTAAATGCGAATCGGTTTATATGTGACGCTACATGAATTACCTCTACTTGTGGCCTGGGTGGTTACTCTGTCCTATGTAATATACAGCGCAATAAGCTAGCAAAGTGTACGTGGCTATTCCAAGTACATGCAAGACGAGCGCGTGGACGCTTACAGATGTGTACTTTAATTTTTTTCGATACTGAGCTCCAAAGCCCTGAACGGAGCGTAGCCGTGCATTTATTAAAAGCTCGAATATTTCCATAAAGCAAATTCCCCAATCTCTGTCCCTCAGAGTTTTGTGGTTTGACTTCACTCTTCGCCAGGAATATCCCGAATACAGTGTAGTTCACTACTGCAGTTCCGATAGGATCGGGGCACTCTTCTGGCCTTTCCAAATATCCATACCAACTAGCCCAAACACGCACCCTGTTAAGCCATACCACCACCTAATATTCCCACATGCTATCTGGCGTCGCCATCTGTACAAAAGCAAAGCCAGAACATTCGCACCTACTTCCCACTGAACATTGACAGGCTCATTTGCCCAACTATGCAGCTCGGAACCCGTTGAATTATCGTGCGGTGACACGCACAACCCTTAACAGCATAATACGGTTAAACTTATGCTGCAGTTTTATCTTGTGTATACTGTCGAAGTAAGATTTCGTAACAACTGTCTGCAAATAAAACGAGGAAATGGTCTCACGTGGTGCGTCTACTCACTTTGACAGCCAAAGAACTATTGAACTCGCTGGTTGCGAGGACTTTCGACGCATTCGAAATAACCCCGTAGGCGAATGTTGGATAGCCTTCATAGTTCTCGGCACCAGCACTAAAACTTGTTTGCTCGCACAGCTGCAACAAATGTACATAAAGAAAGGTCACTAACTTCACCTCCGTACATGTGTATTTGAGCATCTATGAAATTGTATGAAAAATAACCATTAATTATCAGAAATAGAGTAGAAATCGAGATGTAAAGCAGGTCAAGAACGCGCTAAATGCAGCTACCGAATGTGTGCTCATCACCTGACGCGATAGCGGCATCCTGTCCCTAGTGCCTACTTCAATCACTTAGTGCATACTATGTAATGGGTAGCATACTTTAAACCATGAGCAATATGCGCATTTTTATGTTTTCGAACTTGCGATGCACCCACTACGTGGTCTTAAGGAAATACGCGCAGGAACATGTGTGCCTTTTGTAAAGGGTCGGCGGCTCTAAACCACGATGTCGTCATGATATTCACATGTTCTGACGCCCCATGGCAATGTACGCTTGTACCACGCAATAATACTTCGGTATTACATGTTGTATTGGAACGCCTGTATACAGGAGGCGTGTGTTTGTAAAGCATGAAAGTTATTTTCACTGCATTTCCAAGCAGAGGAAGTTATTTTACATGTAATCCCAAGGAGAAGCGTGGCTGTGTGGTAGAACACCTGCTTGCCACGCAGACGGCCTGGGTTCGATCCTCACTCGGACCCGAAAATTTTTATTATTTATTTTATTTGCATCTTTATCGATTTTTCGGTCGCGGACAAGATGATGATTTTTCGCTGGCAACCAACGACGCCAACGCCAACGCGGACACCGACGCCGACGCCGGAATTACTGCGAAACGAGCTATTTAACGTTATCGCGTTAAAAAAAATTAAGAGAGCTTCGCTCTCGTGGTGCCAAGCCTGACAGAAGTGCGGAGCTGGGCAGCCTTCTTTGTTCCTCTCCAGTTTTCTCTTTATTTCCTCCTCTCTATCTTTCTTGGGCTCTTTTCCAGTTTTTCTGCGTTTTTTTATTCGCTTTATTTCTCTTAATTTCTATTTTTCTTCCAATTTTTCTCTTTCTCTATCCTTCAATTTCTCGCTTGCTTCCTATTTCAGTTTTTATACTTGGATTATGTGATCGTGTTTCCCTACCCATAGTTGTAACGTCCTCGCTTTATATCATCATGAAGACGCTCAAGAGCGCGCACTCAATGTGCTATCGTTGGCTAAGCTATATGTAGGTGTCGCTTTATATCATCCTGAAGGTGCTCAAGAGCGCGCGCTCAATATTCTATCGGGTGCTAAGCGCTCAATATGCTAAGGTGTGCCTGTATTATCGTCATCAAGGCGCTCGAAGAACAAGAGGTAGGAGACCTCTGTTTGGTGCGAGGGTGCGCTCAATATGCTACAGCTGGCTATGCTACGTGGTTTTGCCTACGTTACGCCAAGCGACGACGAACATATACGGTAGTCTGGCCCCCCTAGAGTGCTCCGCAATAGAAACTAATTGTGTTGACCTTTATGATAATGTAACATATTTTTCAGCAGCCACATAGTCAAAGTAACACATTACGCCTACACAATGCGTCCTGTGATACGACAGGATGAATTCGAGCCTTTATGGCTATGAATCTGGACATATCATAGGCGGCAGACTACTTCGATCAATAGCCGAGGTTTTCATGGCCAGCCGCGGTGGCAGAACAGGCATAGTAGATTCACTTATTCCGTAGCACCATTGAGGATATGGCCTGTATTTCTTTCAGATTCATGCGTGACCTTCTGGCGCTGTTAACAGGTCATCGAATGGCAGCATCAAACCGCGATCACCGAATCTCAGGATAAAGAAAACGTTTTTTTTTCTACTCTATTCTAATTGAGTTTCAATCTGGCGTTTTGTTCAAGCACTCTCCCGGACCTTCCTGCGCAAGAATAAGCATGTTTTCACAGAATAGGTGGAATTTCAAATGAAAGAATTTGTAATATAACGAAGCCAGTTTCTGATTTTATCGACTTTGTTCGATTGAAGGTTAACTGTAAATGCTTAGAGACAAGTTTATTTTGTGTTTTTACGAAAACTTAAGATATATACAGGCATTTCGCTCCTACTACGCGTTTAAGATTACGGTGCCCAATTCATCGTTACACGGGCTGGAAACAGTGAATACAGATCAATCTAAACGATACCCACCACTCGTCGTGGTGCCTTCTTTACGGACACGCAAGGCTTGTAAATGGCGTCCTTGAATGACCTTGTGGTACTGTTCATGACGTACTGCAGGACGGACAGTTCGAAAGACAGGCCAGTTATTACCGACGGATTCTTGAATGCTGTCTGCGGTGAAACTGCGAACCAGTTATCCGCCTGAAAAGAGCAGTGAAAATATAGGCGCGTCTTGGTTAGCGTGAAACATCGGAAAGGCTCACCCGCGTAAAAACTGCATATTTACTTGTGTATATCCAGTTAAACGTCGACTTATTTTCAGAAAAGAAGTTCGAAATTTGGTATTTTTATTGCGTGAAAGACAGATCATTTCGGAGACCTCCCATCAAGACAAGGGTAGAACTAACTTGATATTAACGAACCCAATATATTGGAGAAAAAACAATGAGACCGAAGATTTGCAATATGACCCAATTGCACACTTGAATATACATAAAAAGGTCCCTTTGGTCTCTTATTGTTTAAAGTTCAACCATTTTTGGAGAGCATCCGGAAATATCATAGCAAAAGCCATGTCTGTAAAGCGAAAAGGCATGACACGTTGTATCATATCAAATTGCGGAGCACTTCATTGAACATGCGTGATGAAGCCCTAATCTCAGTAGGGTCAATAAGAGATTTAGGAACAATAGGGAGTGGGAGAACTTGAAAATTACTTCAGATTACCTGAAACTTGGAGCTTAGAAAATTAAATCTGCAGGTGAGGAAAATCACAGAATCTGTGGTCGTGTCCACTTGAACTTTTAGGACGACCAAGTATGAGAATTTTGGTGGTTGGACAAAATGAAAGTATGAAGATGTCGACCAGCTTAGGTATTTCGGGGGTGGCATTGATCAAAATGTCCTTTCCGCACATCAAAATTGGGAGTTGGTCTGGCATATAAAATTTGTTAAAACACATATTGCTAAATTCGGGAATGCGTCAAATTTTAAATTTTAAAGGGGTGGAGGGGAGTGCACATATATACATGGGGAAGGGCCTAATAAAACAATATACACCGGGATAAATAAAAAAAGTTATGGGATCAGTGAATGTGAAAATTTAAGAAGCGAGTCCAGTTGAAAATTTGGAAGTGGGCGTTAGGATGGAAATATTTAGGCAGGCGACCTCTAGCATTACGGTAGACCTGGCTTCGAAATATAGAGGCTATCAAGATAAATAGTTTGAGTGGCCGCTATTTAAAAAATTTGGGGCCAATAAAATAAAAAACTTTGGTGGTTAGCGAACTTCAAAAGTTACGTGTGTTCTCAAATAAAAAGACTTGAATGCGTGAGTACATAAAAAATTGGAGCAGATCCACGAAGTGGATCGAGATGAGCCTCGAGGTCAGCCTCGAAGACAACGTCCGGACATTGTGCGACCGTAAGGTGCTTCGCCTCTCATTCGCGGTGGCAACAGCTCACATATCTGTGCCATGTGAAGCAGCTTACCAACTTAAGGGTAGACCGTTATGAAAGAAAAGTGGGGTGCTCTCAATTAAGAAATAATGGTGAGAGCCAATATCAGAAATTTGTGTAAGGGCCTAATTAAAAATTTTAACAGTGGGCCAGCTTGACATTTCGCAGTGGCGCAAATAGAAAAATATCATCATTCTCATTATCATCAGCCTGACTACACCCTCTGCATAGCAAATGCCTGTCCCATGTTCCGCCAATCAACCCGGTCCTGTGCTTTCTGCTGCCACGTTGTCATCTGCCCACCTATTTTTTTTCTTCCCCTCAAGCGTTTCCCTTCTCTTGGAATCCAGTCAGTTACCTATAATCACCAGCGGTTATTTTGCGTACGCGCTACGTGCCTAGCCCATTTTCATTTATTCTTGTTTATTTCAGCTATATATTTAACCCCCCGTGTGTTCCCTGACCCACTCTGCTTTCTTCCTGTCTCTTAAGGTCACACCTATCATTTTCCTTTCAATCGCTCCCTGCGTCGTCCTCAATTTAAGTTGAACCTTCTATGTAAGCCTCCAGGTTTCGGCTCTATTAGTAAGTACTGGTAAGACGCAGCTGTTATATACCATGCCCTTGAGGGATAGTGGTAGACAACCATTCATGACTGGAGAATGCCTGCCGAATGTGATCCACCCAATCTTTATTCTCCGCCGTTACCCCCCGGTTACTACCTGTCCTAATTAGGCGTATTCCTTTACAACTTCCAGTGTGTAGCTACATATCGCATAGCGCTGTTCTCTGCTGAGACTGTTGAACATTACTGTAGTTTTATGCAAATTAATTTGCAGACCTGCTCTACTGCTCTCCGTGTCCGGTTCAGTAATCAGGAAAAAAATGTGACAATTCTAACAAAAAGCAAATCTCGTTGCGTGCATCTGCGCTGGCCAAAGACAAAAAATAACAAGCAAGGCTAACCTCGCAAGCGTTCCACGTTAAAGAAATCGCAGGCTTGGATATGATACTTACACCAATGAGCGTCATTTTTTTCACTCCATATACTCAAACTCCAATGACTGCGACGTCATCCTTGTCCATATTTTCGCAAAAGTCAAGTCAAGTAGCCAAAAACTAGCCAAGTAGCCAACTCGTCTTTTCGGCTGCCGTTGTCCTAAGAAGTAGACAAATTGATGCCAAATAGCCAAACCTACATACCCTGAGACCGAAGAAGTGTTTTTGGCAAATATATGTGTTCGAGAAAAAAGAGACCATTTGTACAGAGCCAAAGACTCGTTTCATTTTTCCGGTGTGTGCTTGTTCCCGCTGAAATTTTCGCACTAGAACATACAAATCAGTTAAGTTGGCGCTCTTTAATAGAATATTGCCGTTTGCTCAGCCATTTCGAGCAAATATTTTGCTTCAACTTATTATCTAGTTCACGAATTTTCAAAGAAAAGGGAAAAAAAGGTGTCTGGACTCATCCTTCATTATTTTACGGCGTAATGCGCAAGCAATGAGCGCTTTTCGATGACAGAGGGCATCATTTAGAGTAACATTGCAGACTGCGGAGTTGGTGACACTGTACAGCCGAATACAATGCTCAATGGATTCAGATATCAAAAGCACCTCCATGCAGCATGGTAGAGTAAGCTACGAAGACGACATTTTACATGCAACAAGGAAGCTTACCAGCGCGGTGATTTGTGGATGAAATGTTGTTATCCTAGTGGGAGGCGCGACAACACAGGGAACTTTGGAAGTGATCCATCCCGTCGATGTTATGGCAATGTATATATCTGCTATGAAAGTGCTGGAACGGCAAAACGATTACCATGACACATTGCAATAGCGGCATTTTTCGATCTAGCTTCCACTAGAATAACTAACCATTTACAGCGCTTTGCCCCAAAGGTGTGCCCTAAGGCATACGCGACAAATTATGCACCTGGGAAGTAAAGGAATCGTTTTTGAAACAACGGTTCACCACAGCTGAATCAAGCCAACGACATATGGCTGGCCGCCATCTCACGCATGATACGGTATTGCTTATAGAGCACTTAATTCGTTAATGAACTGAGATCAGTTATGCCATATTCCTAATAATCAGTTAATAGCATGTGTATTTGGTTACGGTGGGCGGGGTATTTCGAAAGGACAGAACCATTTTTTGTGGCAACGTCAACGCTGGGCGGTTATTTTCCCCGGAGTTTCAAAAGGCCCATTAACAAATTGAAGGACACTTTGTACATTCCAAAGTGTGTTCGGCGAAAGCTTGTGGCTATCTATCTATCTATCTATCTATCTATCTATCTATCTATCTATCTATCTATCTATCTATCTATCTATCTATCTATCTATCTATCTGTCTGTCTGTCTGTCTGTCTATCTATCTATCTATCTATCTATCTATCTATCTATCTATCTATCTATCTATCTACCTATCTATCTATCTATCTATCTATCTATCTATCTATCTATCTAGCTATCTGTCTGTCTATCTATCTATCTATCTATCTATCTATCTATCTATCTATCTATCTATCTATCTATCTGGCCGCCTACGACTTTCTGCTCACC
Source organism: Rhipicephalus appendiculatus (assembly GCA_030522465.1). Lineage (NCBI taxonomy): Eukaryota > Metazoa > Arthropoda > Arachnida > Ixodida > Ixodidae > Rhipicephalus > Rhipicephalus appendiculatus. The sequence goes on along the minus strand of JALIZH010012595.1, from coordinate 85,693 downwards.
TGTCCGTATCGTTAATGGGATTTATACCAAATTTCGTATGGCATAACAAGAGTGTATGACGAATATGAATGGCTGATCATATCATGAAAATCATGAATAACTTGTCATGAAAAGTGTGATTTACATGCTATGGCCGTAGTGCTCCTCAGGTAGTTTTCCTAAATTGATATATTCAAAAATTGGTAGGATGAGACATTTCTGAAAGACCAACATAAATGACAGGTGCTAATATGCAAATATGACGTGCATGCCACGCTCATGGCGCGCTCACGGGCATTTCGCTAGCTTGATATACACCAAATTTTGTATTGCGTCACGTGATTATATGACGAACATAAATGACAAATGGTCATATGGAAATCATGACATGTCATGTGCGACATGACTTGCATGCCACGCTCATGGCACGCTCACGGGCATTTCGCTAGCTTGATATACACCAAATTTGGTATTAAGAAAGGGAAAATAGACAACCACCCGTTTGTAGCACGAAGCCACAAGGAAATCCATACGGATTTCTCAGTAAGAAAGCTTCTTAGTTGCCGAAAAATTCGTCCTGGTCCGGGGTTCGAACCCGAGACCAACGCCTTTCCGGGGCGGTCGCTCTACCAATTGAGCAAACCAGGAAGCTAGCAATTGGCAGCGCGAGGGCGAATTCATCGACAACTCGAAGCACATGGACACAAGTATTGCAAATGAGTTCTGCGGAATCCCGCAAGGTGGCGGAAGGGTTAAGAAAGGGAAAATAGACAACCACCCGTTTGTAGCACGAAGCCACAAGGAAATCCATACGGATTTCTCAGAAAGAAAGCTTCTTAGTTGCCGAAAAATTCGTCACTTTTTTTTGTTTTCGTGCCCAACAAAACATGGTGGATCGAGCTTACAGGATCATTGAGAGATGGCGCTGTACATTTTCAATATCCCTTATTGCCCTGAATAACATCGACTGCACTTTCCTTGGCATCATTGTCTGCTAGTCCTGATAAGTATTGTACCTAATAAAGAAAAATGAGCCTTAATATATCGACTTTTTTTCCTTTCGCTGTTAAAGGGAGCATGGGAGCGTGTGGCGGCCGCCCGGCTCCACTGCCAGCGGGTAGCTTACATCTACGCGAAACAAAAGCACAAAAATGTGGTAGAGTCTTGTACTGGTTGCATTCACTGGCGATGATGTCGATATGCTTCGCTTGAACCCGCCGCGGTGGCCTAACGGCTATGGTGCTCGACTGCTGACCCCGAGGTGGCGGGATCGAATGCAGGCAGCGGCGGCCGCATTTTCTATGAAGGAAAAAAATGCTTGAGGCCCGTTTGCTTAAATTTAGGTGCACGTTAAACAACCCTAGATGGTCTATACTTCCGCAGCCCTCCACTATGGCGTCTCTCATAAACACATCGTAGTTTGGTGATGTTAAACCCCAACAGTTATTAGATATCCTTCGGTTGTTAGAATTTGGAAACAAGTGTTCATTAGTAACGTAGCATACACACTTTAAAGCGTTTTATTGTGTTCATAAAGCCACAAGCAACCGCACAATGTTCGCTGGTGGACTAGCTGTGGTAGCCCTTGTCGAATACAAACTTACACACAATAAGAACAATCGTTGGGGTTTTACCTACCAAAGCCACGATATGATTATGAGAGACGCCGTAGTGGAGGGCCCCAGAAATATCGACCACGCGGGGTTTATTAAAGTGTACTTACATTAGCTACACCGGCCTCAAGCATTTCCTCCGCCATCGGAAGTCAGCCACCGCAGCCAGAGATTCCTTTCCGCGACCTTCGAGTCAGCAACAGAGCATCATGACCACTAGATCACCATGGCGGGTTGGGTCCAAATCATGCCAACGTTTCATCGACTGCATTCAGTATGGGCAGCCCGTGCGGTTTTCACATAATCAAATACTGTGTAAAATCACGTTGTAAATATTTATAAGCCATAATTTTACCTCTGCTGTAGACCTACTTAATTGCGCCTTAGAATTCATATTACTTAGCTGACCTGACACATGATACCTCAATGTGTTAGCATCTGAAAAAAGAAATGGGATAGTTATTTCTAGGTTTTATCTATCACATGCGCTGTTGGTTGCACCCCTCTGTATATACTTTTGTTAACATTTTCTTGGAACAAAATTCAGATTCGCCGCAAGGGCAATGAACTGAATGTGGTGACAGCAAATTGGAATGTGATACTAAGTATGTCTAAGCAGTTGATTATTTCAGGATCCGATATCGCGTTACTGATGCGATATCGCGCTTCAGCCGCGTTCGTCGGTAGCGCTCGGGCACTATTACGCACATGTAGAACATACGATGCGCAGGAGGAGGTAGCGACTTGGACAATATAGTGAACATGACGCCGACTTCGGAAACCATTTGAGGGTGTCCATATACTTCCTACCCAATGACAAGGGAATTGGAGGGTCCCCAATTTTCTGCTAAAAACATCAAGCTATTGCCAAGCGCATCTGTGGATTAATAATGTAAAACAGCAGTGCAACGTCCGCAAAAGCGCATGTTGATATGCACTCAATCTTGACAAGGAGGACTGAGAGAAGCGCGCTCAGATTACTTACTTCGCCGCGTTGATGAAGTAATCTTTGACTGTGTTTACAAAATAACCACCATAGTCGTAGGAGCCGATGGCAAGGACAGTTTTTGCGGTGCGGTCCCCGCCTTGTATCTCCTTCAGCCTCTGAAACACAGCACAATATAAAGTCAGACAGAGTGTTTTCTATTAGCCAGAACCTTAACAAAACCAACCACCAATGAGGCCAAGGTGTTTTTAGGGAACGTTATGTTCAGTTATTAACCGAATCGCAGTAGCCATGATGTGAATGTGAAGAAGTTAAAGCCAGCGTGAAGGCAATTTCCTGTTAGTAGGGACCGAGCATACAACCTTCGGATAACACGTCCGATGATCTACCAATTGAACAGCGGCGGTTGTCCTCCCGTCCACTTCTTTCGGTTATTAGATGCGAAGCATCTTATGCTCGGGGCTATGTCCGTCCGGTGTCCCCCGTCCCGCGTCCCGCGTCCCGCGTTCGGCCACTTTCATGAAGTAGGGAAGCACCCATTATGCGAACCAGAACACTGTAGTAATATGAAGGCCGTCAATCCTATCACACTCACCAGAGTCATGGCCGAGAGCACAGAGAGACTGCTTAGCAATGGCTAGGCAGGTGGTGTCTGTCGCCCAGGTTGACCCCATTCCTTGAGTCATGGCCGAGGGCACAGAGAGGCTGCTTAGCAATGGCTAGGCAGGTGGTGTCTGTCGCCCAGGTTGACCCCATTCCTTAATCTTGCTTGCATGTGTTTGGAGGGGGGCTTAGTCCGTCCCTCCTTCCCGCGTCCCACACCACCACAGCGCATGCGCGTCCCCTCCCCCCTCTCTCTCCTACGCTCAACCCCTTTCTCTCCTCTAGGAATCTTCTACTCTACGGAGCGGCCCCTGCGTACCACAGCGCATCCCCTCCCCTATGCTCTCATACGCTCACCCCCTTCCTCTACTCTAGGAATCATCTACTCTACGGAGCGGCGCCCACAACCCCACAGCGCATCCTCGTCCTCTTCCCTCTCTCTTCTACTCTACGGAGCGGCTCCGGCGTCTGACATCCCCACAGCGCATGAGCGTCCTCTCACCCTCTCTCCTCTAGGAATCCTCTACTCTACGGTGCTGCTCCCGCGTCCCACAGCGCATGCACGTCCCCTCTCTCTCCTCTCCTACGATCCCCCTTCCTTTCCTCTAGGAATCCTCTACGCAGCGGCGGGCACGACAGCTGGTGTGACAGCTGCATACTCCGCTGGGGGGCGCCACGGTAGTTCCGCGGTATGAAAATGAACGCCCCATTCTCTATCCTGTGCGGCGCCGCGATGAGCGCCCGGACCGCTGCCATGAAATGAGAGCGGCGACGTTCCTCCCGCTCAAGCTAATTATCTCCCCGCTGCTTCGCATCCAGACATGGTTCCCTTTAGCGGGAGATGGGGAATTTCTTTTTCTTTGTGTTTAAACCTGGGAGTGTTACAGCCGCTCGTAGCTATTGCGTCGAGTGTAGAAGGTTAGTTATATTTTTTTTGTCAGATGGTGTCATTCTGTTCGTGACCGCTTTATGAGCAGCCAGCTGACCATAAAGCCCTCGCATACCTCCTGAGCGCACCAGGTCTGCCGAAATGAGACCCCGCTATGAATGAACGGAAGAAGGGAGATTTCCACACTAGCTTTTTTTTATTAGACACAACATGCGCTAAGGCGATTGGTGAAAGCATTTAAGTGTAAAGAATGCGTCATGCACGCGTTTCTCTTCGTAACCCATCAAGGTACACCCCTAACCAATCAAAGTCCGGCGTTGAGGATTAGTGCGGTGTTAAGCTTCATCTACACGGCAAGTTAGCGAGTGCGTTTGTTGTAGAGAAACAAGTATTACGTGTGGTAGACCTACTTTAGCTATATAAACGAAGGCCCCGTAAAAAGCACTGCCTTTCACCCGCACCTTAATAACAGCTTTTGTGGACGATATTGTAAAGCCGAATTCCTTTGAAAAGGCAAGCACGGTGAGGAGTCCGTAGTGCCTGATGCCTTGCGTACGCAGGTAGTCCAGATCAGGTACGGCGTCATCCAAATCGGTCGGCGTAACATTCCTGCGTTATCAGTTGCAACGGTGACTGGGTGTGCACAGATGCCGCTTCAAGGCACTCATTATCATATCTGTAAGCATTCAATCACTTCGTAATTCTCAATTGATTGTTCTTTGCGATACGCGCTCACAAAAACTGTTAAAAGGGTCTAAAGAATCGACTTCAGCCAATAACGTAGTTTGATATATTTGCGATGGTGGCAAGTCTCCTGTAAAAATGCACCTGCGGTTAGCGCACATTGTGAGTTCAGTGTCAAGGCCCGAATTTAGGGCGTCATATGTTAGCATTCTTCATAGGAAAAAGAAAACTCGTAAGAGAACACAATCATGAAGAGTGGCATATTACCAGAGGCGGCTGGCCAATGACAAATAGTACATGAGAACAGTACAACTTCCTAATAATCGTCCAGGGTCCATCTTAAGGAAAACATCGTACGCTGCGTTAGAGAGAACTTCAATGAACGCTGACAACTGACACATCATTAGCGAAGCCAGCCATCGAATAACGAACAGTGGATGCGAATAGTAATACACGGGCAGCACATATATTCAGAATGATGTCTTATGCTAGAAATATCCTCAAGATAAAAGACACAGTTTCGCCACAAGGGCGAATCAATGTATGTGATAGGAAGATTTTGGAATGTCACACGAAGAAGTACAAGCAGCTCCATACTTGTTGCGCGCCGCTGAAGCACGAAGAATGACGTTCAACAAGAACTCGATGGTATAAACAGGACAGGCTGAACTAACAACTGACAGAATTGTTACGTTTCTGTGTTTGACCAACGCGCTACAAGTACCGAGAATGCAGAACCCGACGCTCGCAGATATTTCTTTTTCTTTTACACTACGGCGCGTGGAGTGACCCCACTGCGTTTCCTGCCAGGCGGTGGCGTGTGACCCGAGGTGCTCCCGGCGTTCTTTTTTTTCGTACTACATCACGAGTTACGCCTATCATTTTCCTCTCCATCGCTCGCTTCGTTGTCCTTAATTTAAGTTGAACCCTCCTTGTAAGTCTCCAGGTTTCTGCTCCGTAGGTAAGTACCGCGGTATGATGCAGCTGTTGTATACCTTCTTCTTGAGGGATGGTGGTAGACTACCATTCATGATTTGAGAACGCTTGCCGAATGTGCTCCATCACATCCTTATTCTTCTAGTTATTTCACTCTTGTGGTTCGGCTCCGCGGTTAGTACCTGTCCTAAGTAGATGTACTCCTTTACAGCTTCCAGTGTCTCGCCACCTATCGCAAAGCGCTGTTCTCTGCCGAGATCGTTCCACATTACTATAGTTTTGTGCATATTAATTTTCACATCTACTCATCTGCTTTCCGTATCCAGTTCAGTAATCATGAGCTGTAATTCGTCTCCTGAGTTACTCATCAATGTAGTGTCATCAGCAAATCGCAGGTTACTAAGATACTCTCCATTAACTCTTATCCCTAACTCTTCCCAATCTAGGGCTCTTAAAACCTCCTGTAAACACGCGCTGAATAGCATTGGAGAGCTTGTGTCTCCCTGCCTTACACCCTTCTTTATTGGGAATATGTCCCTTTCTTTATGGATGACTATGGTTGCTGTGGATCCGCTGTAGATTTCTTCCAATATGTTTACATAGGCTTCGTAGATGCCCTGATTCTGCAGTGCCTGCATCACTGCTCATGTCTCCACGAAATCAAATGCCTTCTCGCAATCTATGAAGGCTTTGTATAGGGGTTGGTTGTATTCCGTGTATTTCTCTATCACCTGATTGATAGTATGAATATGATCTATTGTTGAGAAGCCTGTACGAAATCCTGCCTGGTCCTTTGGTTGAATTGAACTCTAATGTCGTATTAATTCTATTAACAATTAATTTTGTAAATAGCTTGTAGACAACGGACATTCAGCTGATGGGCCTGTAATTTTTCATGTCCTTGACGTCCCCTCTCTTATGGATTAAGGTGATGTTGGCATTCTTCCAAGATTCTGGTATCCTCCCCGTCAAGAGATGCTTCGTTTATAGGGTGGCCAGTTTTTCTAACACAATCTCACCACCATCTTTCAACAGGTCTGATGTCTCCTGATCCTCCCAAGTGGCTTTGCCTCTTTGCAATCCCATTAGGGTTTTCTTTACTTCACCTGTCAATACTGGTCGGATGTCAGAGACAGGAAGAGAGCAGAATGGGCCAGGGAACAAACGGGGGTTAAGGATATCATAGTTGAAATCAAGAAGAAGAAATGAACATGGCCCTGGTACGTAGCACGTCGGCCGTATAACCGCTGGTCATTAAGGGTAACTGACTGGATACCAAGAGAAGGCAAACGCGTGAGGGGGAGACAAAAAATTAGGTAGGCCGAGGAGATTAAGAAGTTTGGAGGTATAACGTGGCAGCAGAAAGCACAGGGGCGGATTGATTGGCGGAACATGGGAGAGGCGTTTGCCCTGCAGTGGCCGTAGTCAGGCTGATCATGATGATGATGATGACATCACGAGTAGGTCAGAAAGGGGCCAGTCTTCGGTGCGCGTCGTAAGGGCAGTTTTCGAACTGAAAGAAAATGAATGAGCGTAGCGTGATAGAAAACACGCTCAAGCTCCTGCGAGATCTGCATGCCACCATAGGTCAATGGTATACATAAATATTTCGCCATTTTATCGCGAGGACAAGAAGGGCTCGTGGTCGAGTGGTTCAGTGAAGAAAAAGAAAGCGTGATTGAGTGGTCTAAAGCAGCGTGCTGCGGAGCAAGGGGTCACTGATTCGAATCACTGGTCAGGTGCTTTGGAATTTTTTCTTTGTGCCTTTTATATATATATACATACGTATACATATCCGGAACCTGACGGCGACGACAAAATCCGCCGAGAGTGTCCGCATAATTGTTATCGCAATAAAAACTTCACTGAGTATTAAGGATTGGCACATCAAGTCTCAGCATTTCTGCGTATTCGTAGAAACCACGCCAAGTAAACTCAACGAAGTCTCGCGCCTGATTGTCCTGCAGGGCGTGGATTTTCAAAAGTGTATACACATGTATTGTCATAAGAAAAAAAAATGTCATCACTAAAGTGATGAGATCAACGACTTCGTGGTGAGTTCAACCACATATGCCATTCAAGAAAGTGGCGAGTTCAACCACTTCGCGGATGTCAGCAGTTGTATCTCCAGCGCTCAAATAGTGGTGGTGGGAAAAAACATTTAGTAACAGAAGAGAGGTGTAGAACCTCGTTAGAGGTCCCTACAGACTAGGTGGAGTCTCTATTCCGGGACCCCATTGGTTGAAGCCGCCGCCCTGGCTCTCTCAAATGCAGAACACTAGCCGAAAGGACGATGATGATAGGATTCAGGTCTAATTTGTCACCAAAATTTTTTCCACGTTTATACACACCGCATAACCTGCCGTCCTAGCGAGAATTTAAACTTAGACAGGACATAAAAAATATCGCAATATACGAACCATGAATACGGGTGTATGATAAGTTAGTTTTGTTAAAATAAGAAAGCATTGCGCGCCAGGATGTAAAAGTGCTCCGGTATGTTTTACAATATTGTATATGCACAAAATCTGCGGATTGCTTATTTACGTATCTCCGACTAAAACAGGAAAGTTGGATATGACCATCGGTAGTGTCTTACGGTCTGAAGAAAGCTCAAGTCTGTTTGCGCGTGCGTAACATGATGTGGCATTGAGTAATGGAATGCTCTTTGCAGTCACATCTGACACAGCTCGAAGCCTTCAATCGATACGGATGGAGCTGAGTCCGTAATCACAAAGACGTTTTACGTTAAAGGGAATAGTTCGGCCAATCGGGATGCGGGACTGTCAGCGTGTCTGGCTGACCAATGAGAATATGCACTCACAAAAATGAAGTTTTGTGAACGCGGACCCCATTGTTTATGTATTTATACGCCATACCAACTATCTCCTATAATTGCGCATCATGTCATTAATTATTGATTTACTGATTGCTTATTAGCGAGAGACGTCATAACGAATTTTCATTGAAGGTCATTACTTCTTAACGCAGCCAGCTGTCGCACTACAGGATGACAATAGTTACATGTGCGCACATTAACATATATCATCCTTGTCCGTGCAAACACATATTTTTTCCTCAGTGAGATTCAATCATCGGTTAGTGAAGCTCATAAAGATAAACACCAATTTTAATTGCAATGATTCCACTCGTTATGATCAAGTTGTATGACGTTGCAGTTGAAGTAAAATCAAAGCAGGCGCTATTGATTGCGTCACCAAGATTTGCTTACTTGAATTGACTGTATTTATTTTATTACAATAAAGAGGGAAACAATTCAACTTGGAGTAATAAATTACCGTACCGAAATTGAACGAGAAGGTGCACAAAACATTAATGCAGCTGGTGAGAACGCCTTGAAATCTTTGCGCTGACTCATCGTAATGTTCATGGAGCATGCTATAGGGCCTACGGAATTCTCGCTGTTGTAATTCAATGAGAGGATTCTATAGGAGTGCCATTTACGTAACATTCATTGTTTGAGATTTGATTTTGAGTCATTATGGCAACATACAGAAGAAAACACATTTAGATACGTCATGCTCGCGTTAAGGAATGCAGTCGTAGCACGGAATCGAAGAATGCAAAATAGGGCTGCATTTTCCAATAGTGTGGCCGCGTTGTTAACTACACTGGTGTTCTTTCAGAAGAGTTTATCGATTAGCATGATTTACTGTATTACTCCAGCCCCCGTGCATCGCTTACATGTATTATATGCAAATGTACCGGTTGAAAAACATTGCTCTCATGTACAATTTCCTGTCTTCAACAACTGATGACGTTGATTACTTACTGCAAGCTGAATGAAATTCCTAGCTGCATGAGCTTGTACTTCTGGACCGTCCTCAGGAAGACATACCAGCTGCCGGGGTCCTTGTCGGGGAATATGCGGGTATAGGATGTGACCACGTTGGTGTAGAAGAGGTAGTCGCAGTACTTATCCGGCGGGTACATCTCTTCTAAGATGGCTCCCTCGCCAATGGTGCAGATGATTGCCTTCACTGCGGGTACGTAATCAAAAACGGAGGATGAGCGTTCCAGATACGAATTGACTATTTCTTTTGTTACACATAACGCAGCAATGTGAAATTCTACAGGAGTGGTCGAGAAGCAGACGCCAACAAACATTGAACTACAATAGCGTGCAAATATGCGCTACTTGGTTGATATTCATGCTCAAAGAAGCGCAACAATACAGCAACACTACAAGAAGAGTGACATGGCACAGGTGCTGAGCTAACAATTTTCGCGTTTGTGAGAAAGAAAATGATAAATACAAGTTTTGAACTGCACGCTCAACCTACACATCACAGATATATGCCACATTTTTTAGGTGGGTCATGTCACAGTAATGCAGATGCACGTTACAATAGCTTCCCCCTGTTGCACACTTTTAAAAAATTGAAATGATAGGCCTTAAGAATTTTTTGCAAAGGAGCGCATTCGGTTGAGATGCGGATATATAAATTTGCTAAACACTACTACAGCTTTTAGAGTTTCCCATAACAATGATCGAAGAGTACCGGTTAACTTCAAGATAGTAATAATAATAATTGATGGTGTTTAAAGCCCCAAACCTACATGATTATGAGGGTCGCCGTATTGGAGGGCTCCGGAAATTTAGACCACCTGTGGTCCTTTGACGTGTACCTAAATTTAAGTACACGGGTCTCGAGTATTCTCGCCTGCATCAAAAATGCGGCATCCGTGTCGGGGTATTTGTCTCCGCGACATGCAGGTCAACAGTTCGGCGAAGACCTGTTCCCATTGAGACAGGGTCGGCCAGAATGGAACGCGATGCGCGCGTCTCCCTTTTTGCACAAGTAGGCGGATTGTGAGCGGGCTACAGGGCAGACGCGGACGCGCAGGAGCCATCCGACTACTAACTCGACTGCTGGAAAGAGACGTGTGACGAAGGAGCGCTGCCGCGCATGCCGCTGTACAATTGCGTGATTGCTCAGAGATTGTAAGGGGGAGAGAACCTTAATACCCTCATCGCTCAAGCCTTTCGTGCAGATGATTAACCAGCAAAGATGAAATGTGCAGCCCCGGTGTTCATCGCGGGATGTGATCTCTCGATGTGCCTTCTGTTGTAGCTTTTCATTTTTCGATCACTATCCTTAAGCTTTTCATGGGTGCCAAAACCATTTTTTAATATTGCGATGGTGTTCTCTGGTCCTGTCGTTGGAAACACTGCCCCGTTAGGCCTATATATTCCTTCCCGCAACTCAATGGAATGGGGTACACAACTCCAGACGCGCACTCGGGAAAAATGGTTGCATGCTTTGTAGAACACGTCCTCTTTTTCTTTCTGCTCACCATAGCGCACATAGCAGAAAGTTTACATGGAACTGACAATACGACACGGTCACCATGACGGGACCCTATATTTTTTAGATTGTGCGATATAGCATGAATGTATGGGACAACATGCACCGGTGTCTATTTGTCCTTTATTTCTTCCCTGGGCATCGTCTTTGGGCGTGTCATCTGCTTCAAGGTGGACTCGCAAACACTGGATATATTTATCATCAATTCACCCCTACCGCATTTGCCGTTCACTAATTGCGTGTTTGTCGATTAGTTTGAGTGGTTGAGTGTTGAAGCCGAACATACTTTGGGAGAATTAACTAGCAACGTCAATCATGCACTGACAAACGTGCATTCACTCGAATGGAGACTACCGTAGAGACAATATTGAAAAGTAAATATGTGCTTATTTAGAGTTGAGTACATTTTCGCTGTACAAAATAATTAGTGATTTTTTCTCCTCCACTTTTTATTTGAGTGATAATTTTTCTGACAACATAAATACTTCGAAGTCTAAAAAAATTCAGTATATTTCAGTTTTCCATTTTTTTTTTGGGGGGGGGGGGCTTTTTTCGCGAACGTCACGCCGCTTTTGGGGGGGCTTATCTTGTGATGTTTATTCGCCAGTTAGCTCGGTACATCTGGCAACTCTGACGCCAAGTGACGTGAGACGACGACAGTATACGACAGCCCAAGCCCCTAAAGGGCGCCGCACTTAAAAGAAGCATACCTGTAATATATGAACGCCAAATCGTTAATTTTGACCAAGTTCTTACGGAGTGCTGCTGCGTTGTGGTGTCAATGAGTTGTGCTGAAGGGCAATCGATAAGACGGACAAGAGCGCGCTTTCTTTAAAGGGTCGACTAGGGCTAGTTGTATCTTATAAAAGTCTTTTTATGCGATCATCTGTAGAATCACAATTAAACGTACACTCAGACGGCAAAAGCTTAAAGTAACAAAGCTCTTTGTCCCGTTGACCTGTTTCTGTCCGAGTGCCTTCGTGGTGATTCTTTCAATCATAGCATAGTGACAACCAACTTTGACGCTGCCTTCGAAGATGCTACATCGATGGCCATGTATTGCCGACAATGACATGCTTGTGCAGCTCGTCCATTATTCCTATATGCGCTTTGCACCTCCCGTTCGATTCGCGATTTCCCTCTCTGCCGCAAGGATTTAAGAGTTCTTGTTGGGCGAAAAGGGGTTCGTTGCGCACAGTGACTGTTACTCAACGAGGACACCTCATGAGATATACACAAAGGGCAAGTGAGCAGGAAACAGGTTCGAGAGAAAGAAGAGAAGACAGAACTCGAGACAGGCAGCAGCAGGAGTGGCTCAGTCACCGTGGTGAGTGCACTTAGAATCGGTCAACCATCTTGTAGCGTCAGTGCTGGGCAAGCAGGGCAGGGACGGCCCAGCGGTGGCGTTCGCTGCAGCCACGTGGATGCAACATTTCCTGAAGCGCGGAGCGGGCGAGAGAACTCGTGGGGGAAAGTTCTTTCAACGTAACAGGCAACGCGGCGCATTAACAGCAGTGTTGCGAAATGGGCGCCTCCATTCTATTCCAATTCCATTCCGGGGACTTGGAACTTGCCGCAATTCCATTCCTTTCAATTCCTCGGAATGGAAAAACTTAGCCCATTCCCACTCCGGCAATGGCCGGGCAGTTCAATGCCATTCCCATAATTCCTCAGCGCAGGAAAGGCATCTTGATAGTTTTATCGAGTTAAGAATGAACGCCCCATAAAGCTGATGTCATCAGATGCATTAAGAAGTGCGAAAGTACGCAAAACGCGTTACCGAAGTCGAGGGATAGTAGCTTGGTGACGTATCTTGTGCAGTAGCTACAACCACCCTACTAATTCTCATGGGGGCATTCTCCCGCTACCTGTAGTATTTGCATGGTCAGCATGTTTGAACGAATGGTGATGTTTTGATATTGTTTGAGCTTATATGCGTTAATGCTAAAATGACGATATAGCGTATTTGTATGCTGACAAAGGTTGTGTTGAAGAAGGCTAAGCAGTTTTGCCATGCGTCTGGAGCGGTCGTGGATGTGGAGAAAACTAAGATTTGATTAATGGGGAACAAAACCCTCTAGATCTGCTGGTATTAGTTGGAACAGTGCACCGCTCGGGCATCTTGTGCCTTTGCATCGAACACGGAACACTGGGAAGCAACGCCCGTCAGCACTCACACTTGTCAAGCGCGCCTCGCAAGCATGGATGGTTTGAGAACTTTCTGTGTTCGCCTGTGCGCAGGTATGCAATGTCTTCCTTGTAGCAAAGGTTATTGACGTGTGTCAGCTAATTAAGTCGTGTCAGCTAAGTAAGTTCTTTGTTTTGCTTCAGTCGCCGACGGCGAGAGAAGCAAAAACAAAGAAGTGAAGGGTGGGGAGACAGCAGGTGGCTGGGGCGTCCCTGAGGGGGGGAAAAATCACAAAGCGTAAGGGGGGGGGGGCGGTATGCCACCGCCGTAGTTCCGCACGACAGATACCGACGGCATAGAACCGCGGTTACGCGAAGAATAGAGACAAACTTCCAAGCAACACAGTCTATATAAGAACAAAATTGTAGCAGGCGCGTTGCTTATAAGTGTAGCGTGCTTGTAATCAGCCAAGCCATTTTAAAAAATACTACTTTACTATTAAATTCTAGGCTTTGACTTACTAATGTTTGAAGTTTGAAAAATAGCGCGTGGATGAAAACGTGCTCTATTTTCGGAAAAAGATGTAATTCCATTCCCATTCCATTCCGTGAAAAAGCTGCTTAATTCCATTCCCATTCCATACCTCCAAGCATTGTCCCCATTCCATTCTCATTCCATCCCGGGGTCGCGAAAATGTGGAATGCTTCCGGAGTCATTCCAATTCCGGAGTGGCAACTCCGCAACACTGATTCACAGAGCATATGGTCCAGGGTCAACTCTGCATCACTAAGAGAGCAGGAGAGGTATTGATGATAAAAGATGGCCAGCGTGCATACGCCGACACAACAGACAATTGAAAAAGATAGTGGCACGAAACTATATTTTGTGCCCGTGCTGGGGTCAATAGAGGTGGGAGCCTAACTCTAACGGAGCCCCCCCTTCCTCAAGTGACGGCCAGGCCTTATGAACTGAAGACAACAATATCACCGACTAACAAGTGTTATTCGGCGTTTCCGTTCTCCTGACTTCTCTCTTTTACCTGTGTTTGCAATCGCAACAACTAGTTGAGTGGAAACAGCGCGCGAATGCGACAAGTACAGGGAAGAGACAATACAAGCGGTGAACTTTTTTACCCTTTCTAAAGAAAGGGATTGGGTACCACGAGAACGATAAGCGCGCTCGCATTTCCAAAGGAAACCAGTCTGCACGGAGGAGATACGCGTACGTTCACACAAGGAGAAGCCCATCGCGGGAAGAGGGCGTGACCGGCAACCGATGTTCCGCGCCGAAGGTTCACGCGGCGATGCCACGTGGGCATCAGTTATGCTTGGACAGGTCACGTGCTTTTGCACACGACTTTCGCGTGCCCCATTTCGCCATTATAACGAAGTAACGCTTTCGCGTTCAGAACTCGTAAGTTTACGGAATTATCCAATGAAACACTCTACCATGCAGACTCGTATAATAAGTTACTGGCTACCCGTGGCTAATGTCTGATTGTGTTGGCTGATCCTGCCTATACGCTCTACTGACAATGAACCAAATCATTATATGCGTACTTCTCCGCATATGACCTACTCCTTCAAGTGCGATCTATACGACAGTCCTCCCTGAGCAAAATATATTGCGAAAACGTAGTTAGGTGAAGGAACGACGGGAAAGTGGGCGCTTACCTGGCGTTGGTATTGCCGTTGTAGTTGACGCCGTAGTCGTTGTGAAAGTTGTCGTCGTGGTTGTAGTGCTTGTAGATGTAGTCGTCGTAGATGTCGGCGAGGTAGTAGTAGTCGGGGTAGTCGTCATCGTGGTCGCTGTAGTGATGGTTGATGAGGGACCATGCGAGTTTTTTTCGATAACACTGAACTGATGTATGAACTAGCGTCCCTTCTATAACGGGCTGTGATCTGGACCCCGCCAAGCTGAAGATTTTGTTGTTTTCATTATTATTATTATTATTATTATTATTATTATTATTATTATTATTATTATTATTATTATTATTATTATTATTAAGGCCTGGTTTGTTACAGCTGAATGAATGTTCTCTTCTCATAAAGCAACCTTATAAAGTCACAGCCCATCTTTCTGCGCTTTCTTGGAGATTAACCTTGCTTTTCCTGCTTTTTTTTCCGTGCTTTTCAGAGTCCGATCCTGCAGTCGTCTTTTACTTATTTCTATCATCGACCTGTTTGTCTTAGCAAGGATGTCCCTAAAGCCCAAGGCTTCATGTAGGTTAGCGCCCTAGCAAACACCCCGGTGTATATTTCCACATTCTATTAAACATCTTTCGAAACATTCATTTGAAGGATGTATACAATTAAAACATGTTTTTTTTCCTTCCGCAGGCATGCATGGTAGAGATTGTCTTTTCTTTGCCATATCTCGATTTATTACTACGCGTTGTAAGACAATCCGACCACCCTATGATGAAATGTGTCCTTGCTTATTTCGTCTTCACCCTTACTGTAGTTACTGAGACGGTTGTCTTTCCAACGCTGCCATACCTACGTTATCCTACAGAACTTTTTTTTAGAAAAGAAGCGTCTTAAGGCCCCACAATGTCCGTAAACCGCCGTCCGGCGCCTACAGGAGATGTAGAGCAGGTGAATGTTAACAAACCAAAAATATCTGTGAACAACAGAAAAATTATCAAAAAGCCTGTTAACCAGAACAAACAAACACACCAACATTTAACCACCCATCAATCAAAGCATATGACAGAACAAAAGGTTAACAGTAACAAAATAAAAGGCTGTTAACCATTACAAAAGAAAAGGCAGTTAACCAGAAGAAAATACAAGACCACGATTCACGATACGCTGCGCACTGCTTCGCCCAATCATCATCATTCACTTCGCGGAGATGCGTGGATTTTTCTTCCGCATATATGATGTTTTGCTTAAAGCGCCTTGTTACCATTGCACTCACATTGCCACCAGCCATATAGTTGCTGATGAGTCTGCTATCTTTTTTTTTCAACTTTGAGTGAATGCTCATCCCATAAAAATACCTGAAATCTTTTCCCTGTCATCTGCTGTTTTTCATGTACCTTAATCTCTCTCCTAAAGTAATTTTCAAACCACTGAAGTCGCTACCGAATCCAACATCTTCACACGTCTGCACATCGCACAGTCTGTACATTATCATTGTTACACGGCGCTATCACTAGGTGTAGGCTAAAACGTAGGGTAAAGAAAAAGGTTGTGTAGGGTAAGGTAGGGTAATTTTGACCTTGGCGTAGGGTATTTCCCAAAAACTGGTTGGCAACACAGCTGCACACACACACATGTTCAAAATGGCCTTGCACAATTCTACGCTCTAAGTCACTTGAATACATGTGCCATAAAACCAGAATAGACACCTACCTGTGGTTGCTGGAGTGGACATCGGCTGCACGGTGACCCTTGGACTGCCTCCCATTCGCCGCTTAGTTGATACAGTTTCTTGGACCTTTATAGCGGCAACAGGTCGTGAAGACGGTCCGCTATTATCATCACGGTCGTGTGCGGTGGTGACACCAGTATCACCCCAAGCTGCAGGACAACAGGCGGTTGGTAGGAAAAAAGGTAGCCCGCACCATAAGGGGCACAACGAAAACTTCAAACAGTCAGGCTTGGCGAAAGTGTACGTGTTTCATATTTTGCTTGAACCCTGTATAAAATGCGCTGAACCTGTATTCCAGAAGTGATATATCAACATACGGAAAGGCCAGACGAGCATCACTGGGCAACAGGCGGGAATCGGTTGCGTGCCGTAAAAATATTAAGGATGCCTTGGCAATTCGAAACTGTGTTCCACGAAAGCCTGAGGTCATTCGACTGACTATTACATGTCTATTTTTTGTACTACCAGTGGAATGGCACACAAATGGAATGTGTACCGTGTTTAAGGGCGAAGCTTCTTAGGGCCTAGCCTTGTCGTCGTCCGCTTCCGTCACGGAGAGATTCGTAGATGTGAGACACAAAAAAGGTTTATTAATGGACTAATATCAATCATAATTGTGACAGAACAGTATGAAATACCTATAAACACAAACCCTTTATACTAGTCGGCGACGTAACGTAAAATTATGGGCCTTTTACCTAGCTTTGTCGTCGAAGCTCACTGGCCGCTCTCATGGTGGTTAGAAAACCATTGATATAGTCAAAACATGTGTGTATGTGAATAAGAAAAACATGTTTAAATTGACGAACAACGGTTATAATTGTGAAGAAGCAATATAAAACACCTACAAGCACAAACTCTTTACAGTAGTCGGCGACTTCAACGTAGATATTATGGACCTTAGGACCGAGCTTTGTCGTCGGCTCTTTAGGTCATTTTATGTCCCTGAATTTACATTATATGGGGCAATGCTCGGGTAACCTATGTACGACACAAATGAAAGGTTTATCAATAAATACACTAATATCAATCATAATTGTGACGCAACAACATAAAACACCTACAAGCACAAACCCTTTACACTAGAGAACACCCTTTTGCTGTAGCTTAGCATTCGGGGAAACAATGAATGAAAAAAAAATACACAAGGAAACGTTGTTAAAACTTAAAACAAAAGTTCGTCCCTCAACTCAATACCGCTGACTGTCATTGCTGAAATCAGTGCGTGGTATGATACCGCTCCGGCACAGCTAGCAGAGGCAGTCTCATAGGCAAAACGCTTTCATCGAAACTGTGCTTAACATTAAAGGAGCAGTGACATCAAACTTCAAACTCGAGATGTGGCGTTCACTCGATTGCTTGTTATGCATGAGTCTTTCTAGCAAAGTATGAATTGCCTCCGTGACGTAGAAGTTCCTCCATTTCGAGCGCAAAGAGCGTACAAAGGATCAATGGCGCGTTCAGTGCCATGCGACATCGACAGTATTTTGGCGTGTTCAGCGAGCACCTTGGCCACGCCTCAGGCACGGAGTGACGATGCGCGAGCAGTGATGACGTCGGCAATTTTAGTGTTGTCATCGTGGTGCCTGCTTGTGGTACCGTCTGGCGGCGACCCCAGGCTGCCTGGCAACGGCTTGACTTGTTTTGTTTTGCTTGGGTTTTTTTTTGCTTGGTTCGTGTAGCGCGTTCATGAGAATCCTGCGTTTTCGTTGTGCCGCTTAGGGTGATATGCTGTGGAGTCGTGAGCGTGAATGTGATTATTCTGAGCTACAATCTCTATCGCATTACGTGCCAGCATGCCGTGGAACCATTGTGCACTGCAGTTGTGCTCTTCAAGTAAAAGAAAAAGCGAAAAGTTTGCTGCACCACTGCGAAACGCGACCCCACAACGCGCGCATGGAATAAAAACTCGAGACTCCGTGTTAAACTTTTTCTTCTTGTGGCGTTTCAGTCTATGAACAGTATACAATACAATTGACATACATGGCGACGTTCACTAACTCACCACTTATTAAGACACATTAGTTATGCGTAGGTAGATGCAAATATGACAATAACCGAAGTGCACTAGTAGAGAACGTAGGGTTCAAAAAATATTTCAAACAAGTAACACGCACGCAGCATTCATGTGTGCAATTGAGACATGTCTTGCCAGCCAGCATGGCCCATGCGTACGTCTCCAGCTGTCTCTTCATCGATGCTCGGTACGGCGTCGATATCAGAATCACGACTCTGAAGAGGATCGAACTGAAAATGATTCGCGACGTCGCGAATCGCAGCGATTCAATATTCCTCAGTGTTATCATCGTCACTTCTGGACACTGATGACGGCGGCGAGAACGATGGTTTTGGCGAAGACATGCCTACACGTGCGCGCCGAGAAGACGAAGTGTCAGCTGAAATTCGCGTCACCATTTCGTGTGGCCACGTAATCAGATCGGGCGCGATCGCGGGAGGTGACCGCTTGGCAGCGCCGAAAATTCGCGGGATTTGCACCCGTTTCGAATTGCGCTCAATACTGGTCCTACTAATAAATATTACATATATTAATTCGACCCTCTGTTGCATTTTCAGTAGCGAATCGTTATTTGGGGATCGATAACTACACGTTGACGCAAAAAACGCGAGATGCGTAAAGGTGATGTCACGGCTCCATTAAGTGTACTTCTTAGTTTATTCATTCATTTCTTTCAATATGAAAGTATCTGAAAAGAAATATTTATGCCGTGTGTAGTTGAGCTCGTTATCATGTAGGACACGCGAGGGCCAGTGCTTAATGAGGTCTTGACTCCCTAAATTTGGGTAAATATATGACTTTTCACATAAGTATCTGGCTGTTCATGTACCTTGCCCTTGTTGGAAATGTCCCTATGCGATGTACACCTGGCAACAATAAATTATCGTCAATGTCGTCGGTAACGTTACAGCTTTGCAGTCCGCTACTGACTTGGCGCTGCTTGAGAATACTGCCGTTAGCTCATCGGAGCACAAGTGTTGCCTTTCGTCTGTGGTTAACAAGCGTTAGCTCTATTTTTCGCAGAGCACAGACAATATCTATCGCGTTTGCTTTTCTTCGAGCGTAACTTTAAGCCCAAGAAAACCGTTAATGCTTTCTTTCTCATTCAAAATGCTCGTTTAGGTGTCAACACAAAATTATACTATCGAGAGTCGCCCAGGTGACGATGTCATATTTCCTACGGTTAACAAATATGAAGTGCTTGGGCAAAGCCAAAATTGCAGCGTTTTCTAGGCTAACATCTTAAACGCCAGCTCTACCATGAGCGTACTCTAGGAAGTAAGTTACAGAACAAGAACCTCTGCGTGCAGCTGTCAAGAATTGTGCTCAGAGCCCTTTCTGTACTGCTCTTATGCACGTGTAATATGCTCAAGTAGAGTGAGAAACAAGCGCTCACCTTTACGGCTGGTACTAATGGCGAGGAAAAGCACCAGGCAGGAAAGGGCCAGCACGCACAGGCACATGACAAATGCCAACATGGTTTCGCATGATTGAGGCTTACTGCAAGGAAGTTTATTTTTCCTCTATATTGTAAAACTGTTACCGATCTTAACAACCCGCTATATTGAGCCATTTGGTACATACATACTTGAAAGATGTGACGCAAGCTTGAAGACTAGAAGAAAAAAAGCAAGGACAGAAAGAACGCCAACTCCAGTGGGAGTTGCGTGTTCTTCCTGTGACTTTTTTTCTTCTTGTTTACAAATCTTGCGCAAAGTGTCTCCAGAAGTAATAAACATGGACACCATCTAAAAAAATCACAGCATATCCACGGAGTGAATGATGATGAGTGGGCGAAGCTCCGGAGGTACATCATCAAATACGTGATGGTGGTTGGTGGCATGTGGTCAAACGATATGCATGTGAGACCATATCGCGATGCCATGTGTTGTATGGCATCGCGATCGTCATCGTCATCAGCAGGTGGCTACTACATAGTGGGTACATGGATGATGCGCTGCCCTTATGGCAGCGTCATCCCCATGTGTTGTATGGCATCGCGATCGTCATCGTCGTCAGCAGGTGGCTACTACATACAAGGGACGCACGACCAACAGGCTAAGGAGCTTCGTCCCTAAAATGCGCCAAATGCAACACATAAGAGGCATGAAAGATGTGCTCAATAATTCGTAGTTCACGGAGTCCGTGTGTGGGAAGTCCGCTAGGTGACATCGATTTGATTGGCTAACCCCGTACCGTGCTCCTTTTTCTCGTGCCTCTGGAACAGTACAGGGCCCCGCCCGTGTGTAGACAAGCCCAATATTTCTTCAAGAAGACTACCGCGACACGCCAACACCATAAGAGTCCCGATTCAACGCCAGGCTGGCCCTCCAGGCCCGTTCAAAAATCCCAAGCTGCGCGGCGCCACGTTAACCCTAACGAGCCGCGCCAGCACCCCCGGTATGCAGCGTCTCACCAAGCCCCAACACCACCAACAACAAGCGCTGCACCGCCGGTAAGCCCAGCTTCATGTTTTGCTGCTGTCACAGCTGTGCCTACGCTGTCGATGGCGATGTCAATAACCCCACGCCGACAGCCCTCGGTCAATCGGCAGCGTTCCTGAGCTACACGCGCACTCCAGCAACGAGCAACACTGGCAGCGTTCATGCGACTCCCAGCTTGAAGGCCGCATTTCAACCGACCAGCGTCGTTACAAATCCTACGACAGACAACGCATTAGGCGAAGCCAAGAGCCTAGAACCAGTCGCAGTCGTTACACAATAGGCAGCGTTCGTAGTCACCAATGCCTCTACTGTCACGCCAGAATTCGAGAGCACAGTACTGCGTCGGCGTTGCAATCGGCCGCGCTTGCTGCTGTTGCTACCGGATCTGCACCTGGGCTAGCTAGTGTAAATGCCGAGTCTGTCGAAAAGTCCGTTTTGAGGAGCGGCGTCCCTCTCGTCCCCACAATTCTGCCCACCACTATTGTGGCTGACGGCACTCCGACAGAAATGAACTTGACAGCGTCCCAAGGAAACGACGATGATGCTTGACACTCCGAAGGCAGTAGGACCACCGTTAGTGCCAACCGGAAACCTGCCTCGACCACGGGACCCCGCACTGAGCTCATCACCTGGAAGCTTCGACCCCGCACTGAGTTAAACTGGAAGCTTCGATTGTCCGGATTCTCACCACCCTGGAAACCCAATCAAAACAATTGGAATCGTTCACTTCTATGCTGAACTCCCTGCGATGATTGCTACCACCGGCAAAAAAGAAGAAACGCGCTCGCGCGTGCGCCTGCATTACTACCATGACTTTCATGGCGCCTTCAAATGACCTCGAGATTTTGCAGTGGAACTGCTGGAACTTTCACCATAATAGGACCCCACTCCACCAATATCTTCTCCCTCGCCCCATTTTGCCCCATTTTCTTGTCCAATAGACTCGGATGGTCCGCGCCATCCCGGGCTACTACGCCTACCATGCTACGACGGGCACGCCATTTGCGTCCATTTACGTGTGCAACGACGTTCTCGTAGAACCACTTGACGTCCCCTCCACCCTCTTTAAATATTTGGTTGGCGTGGTCTAATTCGAATCCTCTTCCCGCATCTCTCTCGCCCTGATGTCATTTCGGAATCGCCTTGGCACATCGTCTTTGTTCAATGCCCTTGGCAAATTTCTGCACTCCCTTGCAGTGACCACCCATATCCTTCTTGGGAGTGACCTTAATGCCCCTCACACGCTCTCAGGCTAACCCTAGACACTCAAACCTGGCCGCCTTCTGCACTGTCTTGCCCAGGACGCCACTTAACCCTTCTTAACACTCCCGACACCCCTACTTGGGCGGGCACTGTCTCGCAGTGCTTTACAACACCCGACCTCACTTTCTCTCGGGGTTCCCTTCCTTTTTCACTGGCAGTTGTCAGCCGAGACCTTTTTCAGTGACCACCTTCTCACACACATCACCACCCCTCTTACCCACGATTAAAAACGGCGCAAAGAACACGAGCCACAAAATAAAAGTACACGAAGAGAGGTGCCGGACTCTCAACTAATCCTTATTCACGTCGACTCACACTTATATACATGCACGTGGTCGCACAAACAATGCAAAAGTAAAAAGTAACAAACAGGCAAGGGTTATCACGCCTAGCTACTCAAATACGAAACATATTTTTGCTGCAGGGCGATGGATGGATCTTTGATACATGAGTTGTTATGAATGTGCATATCCTCTATTATCTCGCAAGTTGTCTGTTTATTATTCCTGGCGATGATGGTAGTTTTTTTCAAATCGGGCACCACACCCTCACTCTATGCAGTGAGCGCCGATATGTGATAGGCCATCGGTGCCACAATTAGTCTCATGTTCCCTTAATCTAGCGTTGACGCACCTTCCGTTGACGCACTATCAACATCGCCAGAGGCTAGTAGAAATGATTCTCTTAGGAAGCTATGCTACCGGGAGAGGATACTAAATCCTTTTTGCGAAAGATAAAAACGAGTCCGCCTCGGTGGATGGAGGGGGTGGCACATCCTTGAAGTAGTAGCACTATACTACTACTGCTTCTGAAAAAAAAGGTCATTAAAGCTCTGTATGCCAAGGCGAAAAAAACATTCCGGGGGGAGGGGGGGGGGTGTGGCACCCTCTGGGTACGCCACTGGCCACGATGTAGAAAACATGATAATGAACGCAGCAAGCGAGTCAAGGCAAAGAAAAATAAAGTAGAAACATGTTTGAACATGGTGTTACGATGGCTCCTGGCTCAGTTATTCCGAGCCTGCTAACATCTTAGCTGCACAACTCTGCTGTGAAGTTATTATACATAGGTCATAACCATATATCCGTCCCTCTATGACCTGTTACAATCCTATAGGCCAATAAATGAGAAAAATAGTCGTGCCAATTCACCAGGCGAATCGTTTTCTTGACAATGGAGCTGATCTAGAGCTGTGCCTCACGACAGATGGCGGCGCCGCGACTCCCGCTCCGGTTCCCGGCTACATCCATAGATGGCCTAACAGCCATGGTCGCAGACGAATCGGTATGTTTATGTGGCGTTAGCTGGAGAGGAGCACCAGAGATGTGGTGACCAATGCGAAGGCGCGCTGGGCGAGGAAAGAGGCGCAGTGGAGACGAGACGACCAGCTGTGAGTGTATGAGCGGTGGTTCATACGGGTTCATACAGTTCATACGGTGCGGGAAGCCTTGCCCTTCTCCGAAGGGCAAGACTTCCAGTACGTACGAAGAAGACTGCACTCGTTGTGAGTGGCAGGAGGAGTTGCCGCAAGAGTGCTTCGCTGTTTCGACAGGTTTCCCTACATCAATATACCAATTAAAGCCGAACTATGGTACATGTGCAATTTTGCGATTACTACCGTAATCACCACAGTGGAACTGTTACGGTTACTACCGTTTAATATTATTCACTATATTAAACTGGATATCTTGTTTATTGTTGTAACTTTCCTTACAAGCAGTTAAAACAGATAGGTAATAACTGCGATAGCCTTTACGACAATAAATCATGAAAATGCGAGCGCAAATTAAATTACTAATATGCCGCTAGCCATGTCGTTCTGAGCAACTCTGCATGCCCCCTGCATCTCTTGAGCTAACAAGAAAACAACACTCGTGAAAAAAATGTCACTTACGGCTCCTGGGATTCGGTGGCTGAAGAAAAAAAAAGCGCCACATGCGTGTTCAAAAATATGAGACTTATTTGGAGAACTTTATGGGCAACTGCCATATATTCAAAGAGATGTAGTGCGAACAGGTCCAACGATCAGCACATAAAGCTTCCTTGTCAGAAGCTTTGTATTGGTGCTGGCTATTTCTTATTTACAGGCACATACCGCGGCTAACTGTACGACACAGTACTCGACTCTGCCACATTTTCTGGACGAATGTGCATGTTGTTTCGAAACTTGTTCGCACGGTGTTCTTTAATAATATTTCTAATGCCATAGAAAGAAAAACGAAGCACAAGCGCGTATCGAAGAGCTCAAACGAGGTTCAGACAAAGCCGATGGAAACTTGAGAACACTTCAAAAAGAATTTTTTCGGTGAAAATATGGGCTACTTAAAAACACGTCGCCAATCCGAAATTGAAACAACTACCACAACTACCTCCTGTGGTGGCGTGCGTGAATTATATATGGTTGGCTGACGCTGACTATAGCCACATGAGCCTTGTGGTTTTTGCGAAGTCTGTGTAATAAATTGGCGCTACCTACTTGTATGTAAGTGAATACCACTTTGTCAGTTATAGCATAGGGTCCTGAGATGCTACGCCTTCAGCACGCGTTGCAGGTGATGAGTCGAATCGCGGTGGTGGCGGCAGCATTTTCGATGAAGGTCAAGATGATTGAGGCCCGTGATCATAGATTTAGGTGCACGTTAAAGAACCCCAGGTGGTCAGAATTTTCGGAGCCCTCCACTGCAGCGTCTCTCATAGTCATGTCGCGGGTTTTTGATGTTAAACCCCATCAATTATAATTATGTATCGTGCGTGCAAAATTGAAGAGCTTTTACGGTTGGTTTGTCCGCGGAGACTACATTTACTAGAAATTCTGACGCTGTTTGTAACTTCTCATTCTTTTAAAATTTTTTACATCGCGCTACTTTTTTCTTGCTGAGGGTGCCAAATAGCTCACTTGTATTCCACCAATTTGCATTGTACAACACATGCAATGCAAGTAATTATTTCTGAAATTTTCCTTTTGCGATAATTTTAAAACAAACCACCCATGAGGAGTGGAACACTTACATTTGACTGAGTCTGGCTGAGAAGCCGTTGGGAAGCCAGCACCGAATGACGTCTCCCCTGAAACAAAAGAAAATACACGTGTGTAAAAAACGTGATCACGAAATTCTCTCGGGAAACGTAGCTTTTGGAGTTTGTCTATATCAGCAAATTATGTCGTGACGCTTTAGAACGGAAGTCAGAGAAATCACGGTCCATTTAGAGCTAAATGCTAAATAAATCAATCCCCACTAATTTGGCGGACGGGGTGGCGTCGTGTAACCGTAGAGAACGTTCGACTGACCTGCAGGGTCGCCAGTGATGGTGCAGCTTTTGCATCATAAAAGGTGTACGAAATAAACCGATCGAAGACATGTTTCAACTGCGTGAAGAAGGCAACCTGTTAGACACACAGAACAGGCAGACATTGCACTTCGTGTGTGCTTGTATCTGCCAAACGTGTTATCTTCTTTGCGTAGTTTAAACATGTCTTCAAAATCTGTAAACCAAATAGCCCAACCACATGCATTACTTCAGTACATAGCTTCCGATCGACTGCATTAGATAACTTTGCTCAGCTGACTGCCTTATTACTAGTTCAATAGCTCATTCAAAGAAGCGATTAGCTCGGAAATAACTCACTCATTATCAGGCTTCTCTGCAATATATTATCTCTCAACGGACGGTCCGATCGATGCAGTGTCGCCGCAACAGTTGCTTCCGAGCAGTGGTTGAGGCAGGACCTAAAAATTAACCACCACACGTAGATTCCGCTTAGAGCAGGCCATTCCTTGTTTCTGCTACGTTATTCAACGGAAAGAGAATATGCACAGCGCGTAGTGAATGCAACGAGTTTTTTAGTTTATGTATATCTTATACATAAAGAATCTGCTATAAAGAGTTATCCAACTAAACTTACTTCCAAGAGTTCGAATCACACAGTGGAGTGCCCATTGTAGTTACCCAAATACTGGCCGCCCGATGTCGAGATTTTTTTTATGTGATAACGACATGTACGCAAATCGCACGTCTGCGGTCACTATTGTTTTAGTTTTAAATGCGAAGCATTTCTTAGCGAACTTCGGCGAGTTTGAGCGTATCTATCTATCTATCTATCTATCTATCTATCTATCTATCTATCTATCTATCTATCTATCTATCTATCTATCTATCTATCTATCTATCTAGCCGCCTACGACTTTGTGCTCTCCTGGCCGTATCGTTAATGGGATTTATACCAAATTTGGTATGTCATAACATGACCGTATGACGAACATAAATGGCTGGTCATATCATGAAAATCATGACTAAATTGTCATGAAAAGTATGATTTACATGCCACGCTCATGGGGCGTTCGCGGCCGTTTCGTTAGCTTGAGATACACCAAATTTGGTATTGAGTGACATGACTGTATGACGAACATAAATGACAAGTGGTAATATGGAAATCATGACTTGTCATGAGGGACATGACTTGCATGCCACGCTCATGGCGTGCTCGCGGCCGTTTCGTTAGCTTGATATTCACCAAATTCGGGATTGAGTGACGTCATTGTATGACGAACATAAATGACAAGTGGCAATATGGAAATCATGACATGTCACGAGCGACATGACTTGCATGCCACGCTCATGGCGCGCTCGCGGCCATTTCGTTAGCTTGATATTCACCAAATTTGGGATTGAGTGACGTCATTGTATGACGAACATAAATGACAAGTGGCAATATGGAAATCATGACATGTCATGAGGCACATGACTTGCATGCCACGCTCATGGCGTGCTCGCGGCCGTTTCGTTAGCTTGAGATACACCGAATTTGGTATTGAGTGACATGACTGTATGAGGAACATAAATGACAAGTGGCAGTATGGAAATCATGACGTGTCATGAGCGACATGACTTGCGTGCCACACTCATGGCGCGCTCGCGGCTATTTCGTTAGCTTGATATACACCAAATTTGGGATTGAGTGACGTCACTGTATGACGAACATAAATGACAAGTAGCAATATGGAAATCATGACATGTCATGAGGGACATGACTTGCATGCCACGCTCATGGCGTGCTCGCGGCCGTTTCGTTAGCTTGATATACACCAAACTTGGTATTGAGTCACGTGACTGTATGACGAACATAAATGACAAGTGGTAAGATGGAAATCATGACTTGTCATGTGCGTCATGACTTGCATGCCACGCTCATGGCGTGCTCGCGGCCGTTTCGTTCGCTTGAGATACACCAAATTTGGTATTGAGTGACATGACTATCACGAACATAAATGACAGGTCCTAACATGTAAAACATGACATGCAAATTATGTAAAGCATGATTTGCTCCTTCCTGGCTGCTTCGCATTACACCGATTCCCACAGTGCGTGGGATCTGCCGGCTTTTTTTTTTCTACAATAGAAAGACTTTTTAATTCGCCTTCTCCAGTATATCTGAAGCTGCTTGAGAAGCAATGTGCTTTGTGCATGTTTAATGCGGCTACGTATATTGCCGTTTTGCAGAGAATAGACTTATTTGCAAGTGACGCCTGTTTTTGGTTTTGTGCCTTTTTTACACCGTTGCATGTCTTTTTGTATTCTGGTGAGAATACACCTAGTAACTCAGGAACAAGTACTTGTAGCTGCACACCTTGCCCCTCTAGCTACAGCCGTTAGGTTTTGGTAATAAGTTGGGAATGTCTGCCATATGAACAGAGGCCCACTCTTATTCTTGGGTTTTTTTTTTCTTGCACGAGCAGGCTCCCCTGTCAGCATTTGTCTTGTGTACACGTACGCTGCTACAGACTATCAGGTCCCGGTGTCTCGGAGTACCTGCAAGTATTATTCTCCACAAAGATTAGGGCCATCGTTTTCATATTTGTCCGAGCCACAGTGAAGCTACCCCACGCGCGATCCTAAGAAAAATTTTGATAAAATTGAATGCACCACATCTGCGCTTTTCGAGCCCTACGCAAATAGATATTTCTCATGACACTTGTCGGTAAACGGGGGAGGGTGGGGATGGGGAGCACGGCGATATTACTTCACCCTAGGGGACTGTCAGCCTTGCGAGTATCGGCGGATGTACACTCGCTCCCCAAAAGTTTGCGGAACGCGGGCTCCACTGAAAATGCGAATTTCTGCTCTGTTAGTGCACGGCGCATCTAACCTAGCAGGTAGCTGCGTAGGTTGCAAGGACTATTACAAGTTGGAACATCTGTTTGGAGGCTATGTTCAAAGAAAAAGCGGGAATATATCATTTTCAGAAATTTTGTGTTCCGAAAACTTTTGAGGGCGGGGGGGTACAAAGGAACAGCAGTCATATACCGGGAAATAATTACTACCACAAGAAATTGCACCATGTGCCAGTAGGTCTCGAAATTTAAATGACGCATGTCGTAAAACATTATGTCAGGCCATGCGGTCAACCAAGCTTATGCCACGCCCACCTCTATACAAAAAGTCCGCCTCGGTGGAACGGTGCTACGGTGCTCGGCTGCTGACCCAAAAGTCGCAGGTTCGATGCCGACTGTGGCGGTCGAGGCCCGTGAACTGTGCGATGTCAGTGCAACGTTAAAGAACACAAGATAGTCCTAATTTTCGGAGCCCTCCCCGACGGCGCCATAGCCTGGTTTTGGAACGTGAAACCCCAGTTGTTCTTATTATTATAACTAATATTATTACCCCTAGACTAAAAGGGAAGGTAATCCTTGCCAAAGTACCTGGCACACAACAGCTCTGTACGATTCTATCAAAGAGACATTTTATAAATAACTCCCTTATTAAGAGGGCGTGTTTAATCTAGTCAATGTACTTCCTTTCGGCATCTGATTCTCGGCTACCAGACAAATCACGACTGTAAGCGCAGCGTATTATCCCCCCCCATTAGTAGCAAAACCAAAATGTGCAAGAGGGAACAACTCATGAAGAATCAGCCACTTGTCTCTTCCTCTCTCTGGTTCTAGCGATGGCCAGTATACTGCCCGTTAGCCTTACACACTAGCTGACCCACGTTTCAACAAAAGAAGCTGCCGAAGCAGTCGCGAGGTTACCTGGCAGATGCGTTTCACAGCTGGTTTCAAAGCGACCACAACCACGGGCGACGGCAGCTCGGGCGTGGCACGAGGTTCACCGGATCGTTGTCATCTTCCCTGAAGTGATAACCATGATGGTGATGTTTCTGTAATTATTTGCACCTATCAAGTAGGGAGGATAGACTAAGAGTCGGGCGGATCATACAGTTAGATTTTGTTTAGTGCTAATAGAGGTTACGTTGTCGATTCGAATGAAGAGTAGTGAACACAGCTGCGGGAATCAAAATGGTTGCTAATACTATGGTGCTGATGGCTCAGCAGTTGTGGCGCATACCCACTGTTGTTCCTATGGTCGCCTAGGAAATCTGGTTTATACCCACGATGGCGATTGGCCATACTGCAGTTTGTAAAGAAAATGTACCCACTGATCGGCCGAGAATTTCGTGTGCCAAAGTGGTATGGTACAATACGTTTACAAGTGCGCGAAACTTTGACGTAATGAGAGTAAGGTAAACTGTGAACACCAAGTACTTATGACAAAAAAGTGGGCAGATTCCACGTACCTTGGGAATCGATGTTATGCGAAGCATACGGAGGGAAGGTGACTGTGTTGTAATGTTTTATTGAGCGAAACTTACGAAATTATGCTAAAGATATGTGCAAATGTTGTACGCACAGACATATGTTTCACAGTCGCATATATTTTGCATGTAGACCTACACGTAACACACACTCCATGACACTAACTGAATATGCACACCATTCTAACTGCTTTAAATACTCTTACTTCCCGAGAGCCATAACAGACTGGAATGAACTGGATCCATCAACTGCTAACACTCACTCACTAGACAGGTTCACTACGACAATCGAGGAAACTTTACTAACAAAGAACGGTTAAGTTAGGTTATTACCTGATTTATTTGTGAGCATAACTATTTATATGTACGGTCTTCTTTTCTGTTACTCCTTTTTTTCTAGTGAAATGATGTTTATATTGTATAACTTGTAGTTAACCTATGTCTGCATTTATGAATTTTTAGCGCATTGTTGTACAACTAAGTGTACTTTGTTTACTGTTTTTATGTATTCTGCTGTAACCCCCCTTTCCTGCCTTGATCTCGTTTGAGATTGGCAGTATTTCTAAATAATAATAACAAGTTGTTTACAGTTGCGTAACGATGCCAACAGCAACATGGACAGTAGCAACACCAGAAGCGGTAAACTGATATGTAGCGCTTGTGCTCGCCAGGAAGGTAGCCCTGGACACTGTAAAATATATAAACTTCAGTGTATGACGCTTTACTGTAATTGATGTTAACCTAGCGTGACGGCTGTATCATCGGAGTACATATGTAATGTTTATAAAATTGGATAGCCAGCACTGCAACGACAATTGTCGTTTCACGAACATTAGGGTCTATTCGAAAAGCAGTTCCGAGACCTGGCGTGGCTCTGTGGTAGAATACTTGATTGCCACGCAGAATGCTTGGGTTCGATTCCTGTTGGGACCCTGACATTTATTATTTGCATTCGACCGTTCAACGCTGCTGATGACGTCAGCTTTTTAACGCTCTGGCGTTAAAAGTACCAATGTTTGTCTCGCCGTTCCTGGGTAGTCTAAACTGTCAATCACCTGTCGCACATACCCGCATACCTGTGGCACATACCCGCCCCGTGGTATGTGCCACAGGGTTTGCCCGAAAGAGTTTGACGACGTACGCGACGGGATTGTCATTATTCATGTCACGACCAGCGAGTCATATTCGTCAAACCATCTTATTCTCACATACTAATTTTGGTCTACCCCAAGTTAAAGGGGTAATCACGAGATCACCCAGACATAGGTGGCTAGATAGATAGATACGCAGATAGAAACGCTAAAAGTGCCTGCAGTACGCAAAGAAATGCTTCGCATTTAATACCTCGCGTAACAATTACCAATATAAACGTCAGCACTTGCACAGAGCACTAGCCCAGTAAATGCGAGAAAGATGCACATACTTTTTGTACTTTCAATGACAAGATGTCGGCATCAATCAAAGGGGTGACCTGTTGCTCAGCGTTGTTTAACGACAATTGGTGAAAAGAGAGGACAAGGATCGACATTGGCGTCTCTCATAAGCATATCATGGTTTTGGTACGTTAAACCCCAACAGCTATTATTAAGGGTCGACATTCACCCATAGCAACACCAGGCGCAGAAACTACTGCTATCATACTCAATTTTTCTCGCGAAAAATGTACACGTAAGCGTAGTTTTGCTCCTTAGTGAAGGGTATGCACTCCTGCTGCTTTTCTTTATCTGGCCACCTTGTTAACATTTGTGTTAACGGTAATTTTTTTAGCGTGGCACTTTAGGATTCTCCCTCTCACATTCTTAGCACAATGGCTTCTGCAACGCTTCAAAGCAGTAGTGCATCGCATGGCTGCTAGATGGCGACGACATGCATGCCCAGAGCGGAAAATCTATCGAACGCATTCGTGCCCACAACCCAATTTGCATTGGTGGAATACCGATCAGCGTTTCCGACTCGCCAGTCAGGTAACTGAGCCAAACATTCTCTGTGAATTTCTTTCTGACTTACATGCAATCTTTTTTACTGGCCTTATTTCCGACATGTTAATGACGTAAGCATAGCTTTGAGGCATAAATCATTTCAATGTCAATATATTTTTCGTGCTATTGTAAATGGAGAACTGTAATCGCGATGTGCTAAAAGTGCGCACCACAATAACGAAAATACGGAGCATAACATTATCCTACCCGAAATAAAATAAAGCCAAGCAACGAATTTTATTTTTGACTTATGAGCCATACTGCCTATCTCACAAGGTCATCGTGAAAAGCCATACATATAAGTGTCAAAGAGGCACAATAAAGCACTTGTAGAGTAAGTGCAAACTGGTAAAATGTTAAATGTGAAAGAGTGGTTGCACTGCGACCGGAAGACCAAAACTGAAACTTACAACAATTGCAATTTCAACTGGATACCCCGTTACTTTTGGATTACACAGGCATCCCAACGGTACGTCGCAGACATAACTGAAAGCAGTGGCGTACATTTTAGTGTGGCATGTCAAAACTTCGAAGAGCTCAAACTTCACATACTTCAGACTTTGAGTTTTAGAGAAAGTAGAGAGCCATATTCTATCCGCAAGATTAATGCACTCACCCAATAGGTGTAAGTGTATCAGAGGGATTACTTGAATAAATCATGTAAGGTACACAACACAAACCGTTGGGATTTAAGCAATGTGTCTAAGAGGGATAGTGGTAGCTTCCGTACATCATAAAAATTATGATCATTTGTGGCATAGTGCGTACCTTGCATTTGTACTTGGGTTAGTTGCTCCAAGGGAGTCCAAAACGGGTTTTATAAAGGCAGCCTTTCCAGCTTTCGCTGAGACTGTGCTGCTTGCAGTCCGCCTCGGTGGATGAGTGGCTAGGGTACTCGGCTGCTGACCCGAAGGTCGCGGGTTCGATCCCGGCCGCGGCGGTCGCATTTCGATGGAGGCGAAATGGTAGGCCCGTGTACTGTACGATGTCAGTGCACGTTAAAGAACACCAGATGGTCAAAATTTCCGGAGCCCTCCACTACGGCGTCTCTCATAATCATATGATGGTTTTGGGACGTAAAACCTCACATATTAAAAAAAAAATTGTGCTGCTTGCACCATGCCCGCCTGGTGGGTGATTTTTTTAGCTGCTGCTGACGTTTTTTAATGCATGCATCGCTTTCGGCAATCATGACTAAGCGGAAGGCAGCCCACGTTGAGGGGGAAAAACTTAAGGCACCTTCGCACTAGTAGTGCCATACCTGAAGGAAGCGCGGAGCTGGGCAGCCTTCTCTGTTTCTCCTCGCTTTTCTCTCTTTTCTCCTCTCTTTCTTCGTTTCTGTTTTCAGGGTTTTTGTCTTTTTCCTGTCTATTTCTATTTATTTCCATTTTCCTTCCTATTTTTTTTGCTTTCCCTATTTCTGGCTTGCTTCTTCTTTATTTTTATGCGTGCTTTTGCCTGCGCTATACCAAGCGACGACAGTATACAACAGCTAGGGGCCTTAAAGTTCTGGGCACTTAATATCAACATTAGGGCACTCAAAGAACAACATAAACAAAACATCTCTTTGGCGCGAGCACACGCTCAATATTCTATAAATGGATATGCTATATGTGGTTCTTCCTGCGTTACACCAAGCGATCACGATAGCATACGACAGCACATGGCAGCCCGGGCCCCTACAGTGCTCCTCACTTAAAAAATGACACAAAGCGTGTGCCTCCATTGCCCCTCTGTTTTATTTATTTTCTTCATGTGTTTCGACACTACTCAGTCGATTCGTCGCGCCAGTTTATCTCAGCATCAACGCCTGTCTTTCCCCCTCCCACCATTTTCGCACTTTCCCTCGCCTCATCCAACTTTGTGGCTGGGGTTAGTGTACGAAGCACACACATGCGCTGAGGCAGGCCGTTGGTCCCTTGAAGAACACAAGGCCACTTCTTGAGACGTTGGCTGCAGCGACACCGCTTGTTGAAGAATTTTTCCATCGCTTGAAGACATCTTCTCCTGATCTTCTACTTGACTTGGCCTATAAGCACTCCTGATTTGTCTTTCTTCGTTTGTATGTAGCAAATTCACTCTACGTAGCATAATGAATTTGGAGTTGTGTTGTGGGTTAGCGTACGCTGAGGTGGTCTGCACCACACAACAGCGAACAAGGTGCGTCAAAAATTGGAATGATATTCGAAAGGTATTCATTTCAAGCGGAAATCACCCCTGTGCTTTCAGCTACAAATCAACCCGTCGTCGGAAGGCCCTCTAACATTTTCATTACAGCAACATCATCGACATCTCTCTCACTGGCTACTTTCTTTATCTGAGTGGTACACCAATACCCAGTGTGCTATTGGTGTACTACTCAGAAAAAAGAAAGTAGCCGAATAGAGAGATGTCGATGATGGTTGCTGCAATGGCAGCGACAGAGGGCCTTCCGACGACGGGGTAGATTGCAGGCTGAAAGCTCAGTTCTCAGTCATTCTGGCATGCTTTGCGCAAGGCATCAGTTGCATTGTAATGGGGCGGTAACAAGAAAATAGAAAGAAAGGAGCAAGTGTATATTGAAATGTGCATGAGGTATGTTCCTTGGCCCAAGACACGCGGCGTATTGGCATCTTCTATTACGCCTTTAGGGCTCCTGTTGGAACAGGGAACGCAGCGAACGCTCCAGCGAACGTTTTAACAAGACGACGGCTCTTGGTCAGCACAAGTCTTGGTCTTTCTTTTTTTTCATGTAACAGAGAGCTGAGCTAGGTGATACGTATTCAGGCTAAAAGACTGGGCATGCTAACGTTGACACAAGAGAGAAGTTTGCGGTGTCTTGAATTATCCCTTACGTCCGTGTTTGCACGCCCCGTCTTGCACACCCAGACAGAAGGATTTCATGATAGCGAGTCTTTTTGACGGAACACCGTATCAAGCAGCATTTTTTGTTGTCCTCATTTTTCATGGACTCAAGCCTTCATTTTCTGTGGAAGTAATATCCTGCTTTGTGTTCCACGACCATGCAATTCGATAATTCAAGAAGGACACTAGAAAATAATATTTAGCTGTAGCTTAGCAACAAGTGAAACAATGAACGAAAAAAAAGCAAGGAAACGCTTTTAGAAGTTAAAATGTGAGTTTGTCACTCAACTCAATGCCGCTGACTGTCATCGCTGAAATCAATGTGTGGTATGAAGCCGCTACGACACAGCAAATAGAGACCGTCTCATAGGCAAGACGCTTTCATCGCAATGGTGCTTCACACTAAAGGGGCCCTGCAACACTTTTTCGAGTAGTCATGAAATGGATTCACTAAAAGAGCTTATTGCCACACGAATTCACCGCCGCAAACATATTCAGAACACGTCCAGTACGAGCGGAGTTACAAAGATTTGTCGCATGCTGCAATTGCATTCTCTCTTCTGTCGTCCCGACGAAAGCGCTGGAAGCTAAGCAGGGAGGGTGGTATGGGGAAAGAAAATACTTCACGCGCGCCTCGTGAACTTGAGCACTTGTTCTCTTTTTTATTTTTCTTCTAATACGCGGCTTTTTCCGTGCGATCGCGCGTGCACGCGTGGACAAGACGCGTCCTCCCATGAATGCCCCAGCAACGACCGAGCGCGCCATGCTCAAATCAGCCAATGGCTGATACAATGGCTGTGACGAGTGATTTTTGAGCTTGTAGCAGCATTGTCGAGAGAAGAGAAAGTTCTTTTTTTGTTTCTTTATTCATTTATTTGTGTATGAAAGTATCTGAAAAAATATTTATCCCTTAGTAGTTGAACTCGTCATGATGTAGGACACACGAGTGCCAGTGCCCAAATACAGACTGTGCTTAATGAGCCCTTCACTCCGTAAATTCACGTAAATATTTCTATTTTCACGTAAATATCTCGCTTTTCATGCACTCGCGTTTGTTGGAAAAGTCCCCATGCAACGTTCACCTTGCAAGAATAGATTCTCGTCGATGTCGGTAACGTTACAGCTTTGCCGCTGACTTGGCGGTGCTTGAGAACACTGCCGTGTGTTGATCCGAGCATAAGCTTTGCTTTCCTCTGAAGTTAAAAAGGGTTAGCTCTATATCTGGCAGAGCCAAGAAAATATATAACGCGTTTACGTTTCCTCGAGCGTAGCTTTAAGCCCAAGAAAATCGTTATTGCTTCCTTTCTCATCCAAAATCCTCGCTTAGATGTCCGCACAAAATTATACTATCGAGAGTCACCCAGGAGACGAAAGCATATTCCTCACGGTAATCAAATATGAAGTGTTTGTCCAAAGAGAAAATAATGGTGCTTCATAAGCTAACACCTTAAACGCCAGCTGTAACATCACCGTAATCTACAAAGTAAGGTACAGATCAGGAACCTTTGCATGTAGCTGTTGTTAGGGCGTTTATTTGCCGGTACTCGGATATACTGCGTAGTGGTGACAGCCACGGCCAGGCACGAACTCCAGCGCGAGCGGCGTCCTTTTTGCAGATGACCCACTAGAAGGCTCTCGAGAGTGCGACCCATTTCTTGGTTCCAATGCATCGCTACAATTACCCCGGGGACGAAAAGAAAGCCGCCGGGCGACCTAACAGCTTGTCACTATGAGCGGGTCATAGTAGGCCTTCAGGCGCTCCACGTTGACAATGTCGCGCCCTTGACGGCGCATGTCCGAAGATTGTTCGATGGGTTTGATCAGGTAGTTGACCGGAGATGTGCGCTGGATGACACGGTGGGGGCCTTCGTATTTCGGCAGTAGATTTGAAGAGACGCCAGCTGCGGAGGTAGGGACCGAGAGCCAGACGAGCGCTGCAGGGAGGAACGTGGGCTCAGAAGTGGCGGAACCATCACGAATACTCTTCTGCCGCTCTTGTTTATTCGTCGTGAAGGTCTTGGCGAGCTCGCGACACTCTTCAGCAAGCCTGGCTGTGTCAGAAATTGGGGCACACTCAGATAGGTCCGGCGTGTACGGGAGTATCGTGTCGATGGTGTGCGACGGGTGCCGTCCGTATAGTAAGAAGAAGGGTGAAAAACCAGTATGCTCTGACGGGCGGTGTTGTAAGCGTAGGTGACGAAGGGAAGTATAGCATCCCAATTCGTGTGGTCGGCGGCGACGTACATCGAAAGCAAGTCGCCGAGGGTGCGGTTAAAGCGTTCGGTGAGGCCATTTGTCTGCGGGTGGTAAGCAGCAGTTTTGCAGTGGACAGAATGGCACTCCGTGAGGATGGCTTCGACGACTTCCGACAGGAACACACGGCCTCGATCGCTGAGAAGCTCCTGGGGTGGACCGTGACGCAGAATGAATCGGTGCAGCAGGAAGGTGGCAACATCGCGCGCAGTAGCCGCAGGGAGGGCGGCGGTTTCGGCGTATCGCGTCAGATGGTCTACGGTTACGATGACCCAGCGGTTACCAGCCGACGTCAGAGGAAGTGGTCCATACAAATCAACACCCACGCGCCCAAACGAACGGTCAGGGCAAGGTAACGGTTGTAGACCGGATGGGCACATGTGTGTTGACGGTTTGCGGCGTTAGCAGTCGAGGCAGGAGCGAACGAACTTCTTCACGTAGCGGTACATCCCTCGCCAGAAGTAGCGTTGTCGAATGCGGTGGTAAGTTTTGGACACACCAGAGTGCGCGCATTGTGGATCAAAGTGGAATGACTCACATATTTCCGACCGCAGACTGCGGGGTATCACGAGTAGCCACTGCCGGCCGTCGGCGTTGTAATTGCGTCGATGCAGCAGGCCGTCACGTATGGCGAAATGGTGAGCTTGACGACGCAAGGCGCGAGTGGATGGTGTTGTGGACGGATCAGAGAGCAAGTCGATCAGCGGGGCGATCCAATTATCCTTGCGCTGTTTGGTAGCGATGATGTGAACATCGATGACAGAAACAGCAATGGAAGCTACTGAGCAGGGGGGCTTTGTCGTCAGGCAGAGGGGGAGCGCGAGAGGGCGTCGGCGTCAGCATGCTTCCATCCGCTGCGGTACAGCACGCGGATGTCGTAGTTTTGCAGGCGAAGAGCCCAGCGGGCGAGACGCCCTGAGGGATCCTTCAAAGACGAGAGCCAGCATAGGGCGTGATGGTCGGTGACGACATCGAATGGGTGACCATACAACTAGATTCGAAACTTTGTGAGGGCCCAGACGATCGCCAGGCACTCTTTTTCCGTGACGGTGTCATTTGTCTCGGCTTTCGTGAGCGTACGGCTTGCGTAGGCCACGACATATTCGGGGAATCCGGGTTTGCGCTGCGCCAGGACAGCGCCGAGGCCTGCACCGCTGGCGTCTGTGTGCACCTCCGTTGGGGCCGTAGGCTCGTAGTGGCGTAGTATGGGAGGGGACGTCAACAAATGGCGGAGCTTGGCGAATGCGTCGTCGCACTTGGATGACCACGAATGAAGGGGCCCGTTACTTCCAAGGAGCTTCGTCAGTGGTGATATGATCGTCGCGAAGTTTCGAATGAAGCGCCGAAAGTAGGAACACAGTCCTACGAAACTGCGCAGTTCCTTGACGGACGTCGGCTTTGGGAACTCGGTCACGGCCCGAAGCTTGGCTGGATCGGGGAGAATTGTGTCCTTGGACACGACGTAGCCGAGTATTGTCAGCTGCCGTGCTGCAAATCGGCACTTCTTTAGGTTCAGTTGCAGACCGGCGTCACTCAAGCGCGTCAGAACATGCCGCAGGCGCTGAAGATGCGTGGAGAAGTCCGGAGCGAAAACGACGACGTCGTCGAGGTAGCACAGGCACGTGTGCCATTTCACGTTGCGCAGAACGGTATCCATCATGCGCTCAAAGGTGGCGGGCGCATTGCACAGCCCAAACGGCATGATGTTGAATTCGTACAACCCATCGGGCGTGACAAAGGCGGTCTTCCGTCAAGCGTCTTGAGCCATAGGTACTTGCCAGTACCCTGAGCGCAAAGCGAGAGATGAAAAGAATTCTGCTCCTTGCAGGCTGTCAATCGCGTCGTCTATTCGCGGTAGTGGATACACGTCCTTACGAGTGATCTTGTTGAGGCGTCGGTAGTCCACACAGAACCGCACAGAACCGTCCTTCTTCGCAACGAGAACAACAGGAGACGCCCATGGGCTGTCCGAGGGCCGAATTACGTCGCGTCGGAGCATGTCTTCTACTTGCTCAATAATTACCCGACGTTCGGCAGGCGACACGCGATATGGATGTTGCCGTAACGGTGGCTGGGCGCCAGTGTCGATGCGATGTGTAACAGCGGACGTGCGACCAAGAGAAGTTTGCCCGACATCGAAAGAAGAAGGAAATTCTTGCAGCAGGCCCAGAAGCTGGGAACGCTGGACCGACGTAAGGTTATCAGCAATGGAGGGACCACATACGTCAGCAGGTGACGGATCAGACGCGGAAATGGCGCTGATGGTACGAGAACTGGGACACTGCGCGCCATTACCCAGCACCTCCACCAATTTGTTAAGGCGTTTATTTGCCGGTACTCGGAGATACTGCGTAATGACGACAGCCACGGCCAGGCACGAAATCTCAGCGCGAGCGGCGTCTTTTTTGCAGATGACCCACTAGAAGGCTCTCGAGAGTGCAACCCATTTCTAGGTTCCAATGCATCGCTACACTGTCAATAATTGGCGCTTGAAGCTCTCTCTGTACTCCTCTTTTCCACGTGTATTTTGCTCAAATAGAGCGGGAAAACTCACCTATAGGCTCCCAAAGCAGCGCTCAGTGGCGCTGCGACTTTTGACAGGCAGCGCCATCTCTGGCGGAAAAATAGAAACTGGGAATATACGTCGCGCGTTTTTTCTTCTCTCCGCCGCGCTTCCGCTCGCTTCCGTGCACGTGCAGCGCTTTCGCGCTGCGCTTGCTGCGCCTCGCAAAAAAATAGAAAGTGGGGGTAAGCGCCGCGCAGTTTCCGTTCTCTCCGCCGCGCTGCCGCTCGCTTCCGTGCGCGTGCAGAGCTCTCGCGCAGCGCTTCGCTATGTACCGCTTGAAAAAAGATCTCCCCGCTGGACAGGCACTTCGAAAAGCGAACGTAATCAAAGGAGAGAAGTTCGTTAATCACGGTTATCGATGTTCCACGTTGTCGACTGTGAAAAACATGTGATTGTTGTTTAGATGTGCATGCTGGCAGTG
This sequence comes from Rhipicephalus appendiculatus, assembly GCA_030522465.1. Lineage (NCBI taxonomy): Eukaryota > Metazoa > Arthropoda > Arachnida > Ixodida > Ixodidae > Rhipicephalus > Rhipicephalus appendiculatus. The sequence continues at coordinate 45,826 of JALIZH010012595.1, read as the reverse complement.
GCAAACGCGTACTGTAGTGAACGAACTTTCGCGGCGTGCCCAAAAGAAAAAAAAACAGAGAAAGAAACAAAGACTACACGGCCGTGGCACTGAAAAGGCTGAGAAGGTTCGAGGCACGCCCTCCGTGCCTCTGGAGCATCACCCACTGACTTAGCCACGAGGCAGCTAGCTTAGCTTAGCTTTAACTGCTGCGAAGCAAGTAGAACTGCTCGCCTCGTCTGTCTGTCAGTCTTTTTTTCGCTTCGTGCTTGCACTCGCTTTTTATGAGAATATCGACTTTACATAGTGTATAAGACTTTCTGCGCGAACGTGGCTCAGCGTGAGAGGTGTCGAATTTCAGGCGCGATGTGGTATCGGGCGACGAGCTCGCGCAAAGCGCACCCGTAAACGCACACTCGAAGCAATGTACCAGTGCGCGGTGCGCGTGAAAGAAAACCGCACAATCTCCGAAGATGGCAATTACAATTCATGAATGAAGTGCCAGTTAGATTCAGCGGTTTAAATATATACCACCCTAATAAAGCGACAAAAACAGAACAAACCAGCAAAACGATGTCAAAGTTTGCTGAAAATGCACAGGCGTTCGTTCCGGCGCGATGCTTGCAGCCTTGTGCGGAGTTTACTTGAACGCAACCAACACCGCAACGCTAACCGCGGTATGAAGTATGTGAGTGTGAACATCCTACAACGAGAGCTAGGTCTCACAAACACAAGAAATCAAAACACAAAGTTGCTTCAACATACAACCGTAATTGGATGTAAAAATGAGAGACGGCGAGCAATGACTACTGTAGTCGTTGCATGCACGCGCCGCGTTACGTGCTGATTTGGGTAGTCGAAACAAACGATTTCAAGCGAAGAATTGAGTCAGCGAAAACGGACGGCGAGACAGAGCTAGAACTTTATTCCTTTAACTGCGGTGATCCACGCTTGTGTACTTTCTCTCTCGTACGACTTGTCCGGGAACTGATACAGTTTTACAGGCTGACAGCGTGCCTTGGTACTGTCTGCACTGCTGTGGCACTCAGTAATACTTCAGACCTCGCTTCCGCTTTCGTGGGGTCGCTTCTACCATTGCGGAAATGCAGCTTCGCAAAGCAAGCCTCTCGGTTCAGCGTGCCAAGCTCACGGCACAACGTCTAAGCTCCCCGCACCGACCGAAGAACGCGTGCGCACGCGTGCCGCCGCTGTCGGCTGTCGGTGAAACAGGCGCGCCCTCCGCCGCGCTTATCCCCAGTTTCACCAGCGCTTCTCTCCAGAGCCGCAGCGCGGCGCTGTCGTCGCTCCGCAAACTTGAGCTTTGGTTCCCTATATCGGTGGTAGTAATGACGACGAAAACCACCAGGCTGATCAGGTCCAGCAGGCACAGGCAGCTGACAATCGCAAACATGGTTTCTTTTGATTGGGGCTTGCTGCTAGGAACATTTTAGATGTGAAGCATCTTATGGCGAAGCTTAATCCGATGGTGGTGGTGGTGGTGTGCGGCGTGACCACCCTTACTGCGCACGCGCGAACCCTTTAAAAAAAATCACAGCACATCCACGGAGTGAATGATGATGAGTGGGCGAAGCTCTGGAGGTTCATCGGTAAACCGTGAATCTTCCGTGAATTTTCTTCCAGTACATCATCAAAGACGTGACAAACACTGTGTGTATATACACAAGAAATTTTATTAGATGCGAAGCATCTTATGCTCGGGGCTCTGTCCGTCCCTCCCGCGTCCCCCGTCCCGCGTCCGGCCACTGTCATGAAGTAGGGAAGCGCCCATTATGCGAACCAGAACCCTGTAGTAATATGAAGGCCGTCAACCCTAACACAGTCATCAGAGTCATGGCCGAGAGCACAGAGAGGCTGCTTAACAATGGCTAGGCAGGTGGTGTCTGTCGCCCAGGTTGTCCCCCATTCCTTGAGTCATGGCCGAGAGCACATAGAGGCTGCTTAGCAATGGCTAGGCAGGTGGTGTCTGTCGCCCAGGTTGACCCCATTCCTTAATCTTGCTTGCATGTGTTTGGATGGGGCTTAGTCCCGTCCCTCCTTCCCGCGTCCCACACCACCACAGCGCATGCGCGTCCCCTCCCCCTTTCTGTCCTCTAGGATTCGTCTACTCTACGGAGCGGCCCCCGCGTCCCACACCCACAACAGTAGTTCCGCGGTAGTTCCGCGGTATTAAAATGACGGAGCGCGCGCGCCTCATTCTCTCTCCTGTTCAGCGCCGTGATGAGCGCCCGGACCACTCCCGTGAAATGAGAGCGGCGACGTTCCTCCCGCTCAAGCTAATTGTCTCCCCGTTGCTTCGCATCCGCACATGGTTCCCTTTAGCGGGAGATGGGGAATTTTTTATTGGTAAATGGTAGCTAGACGTGGCTTGCGGTCCCCCTTCATTAAAACGGCTTTATGGTCGGTGAAGTGGAGGGATAGGGGTTCTTATATGGCTCCGTAGAGGATTCCTGGAGGGGAGAGAGGGGGTGAGCGTAGAGGAGAGAGAGGAGGAGAGGACGCACATCCGCTGTGGGGATGTGGAACGCGGACGCCGCTCCGTAGAGTAGAGGATTCCTAGAGGAGAGAAAGGGGGGTGAGCGTAGGAGAGGAGAGAGAGGGGACGCGCGCACCACTGCGTACAGTAGAGGATTCCTAGAGGAGAGAAAGGGGGTGAGCGTTGGAGAGAAGAGAGAGGGGGGAGGAGACACGCATGCTCTGGAGGGGTGCTGGACGTGGGCGCCGCTCCGTACAGTAGAGGATTGCTAGAAGAGAGAAATGGGGTGAGCGTTGCAGAGGAGAGAGAGGTGGAGGGAATGCGCATGCTCTGGAGGGGGTGTAGGACGCGGGAAGGAGGGATGCCCCCGCAAGCACATCCATGCAAGATCAAGGAATGGAGCCAACCTGGGCGACAGACACCACCTGCCTAGCCATTGCTAAGCTGCCCCTCTATGTTCTTGGCCATGACTCTAGTGACTGTAGTGGTGGTGGACGGCCTTGTTGTACAACAATGTTCTGCTTGACAACAGTGTTCTGCCTGACTCCCACTGCGCATGCGCGTCCCTCTTCTCTCTCTCCTACGCTCCCCCCCTCTCTCCTCTAGGCATCCCTGCCCGCGGCGTCCACACTCCCACTGCGCATGCGCGTCCCCCCCACTTTCTCCTCTCCTACGCTCCCCCCTCTCTCGCCTCGCGACGCCGACGCAGGCAGCGTCTGCTAGCGAGTTCCTTGGTTCAAAAAACCGACTGCTCGCGCTGCACGACCATTCACTGGCCACCCCTATCTTGACCCGCAAGGTGGTGCCGGTGGGAGATTTCTCCTGTGCGTTGTCGAACAATGAAAATTCGCAGCGTGCGCGTTAACTAAAAGCGGACTGCGGGTCTCTGTATCCAGTCGGAGCCTTCTGTCTCTCATTGCCCATTAGCAGCGATTGACATGTTCCAGTAGGAAACACCGCTCCATCACTGGGTGCTTTGCGCCTCCTCAGTTTCCTCTCCTGGGCAACGCTGCGATGAGCGCCAGCGTCAACGCCGCCGCCAGTGTAAGCGTTAGCGCACGCTGCTTCGCATCTACACATGGTTCCCTTTAGCGCGAGATGGTATAACTTTTAGATGCGAAGCATCTTATTCTCGGGGCTATGTCCGTCCCGCGTCCGCCGTCCCGCGTCCGGCCACTTTCATGAAGTAGGGAAGCGCCTACTATGCGAACCAGAACACTGTAGTAATATTGTTGCACGAAGAAAGCAGGCACACGAGTGCAGAGTTGGTGTATTTGCGGTAACTATATCTGTTGCCCAAGCGGCGATAAGAGACGTCGTCTTCCTCGAGTCTGAGCGAGCTTCCTCGTTCTCTTTACCGCAACATCACCCTCCCGGCGGGTTTAGCTCCGTCCCGGTGCAAGTCATGGAGCATCAGTTAGTGTTGGCATATAGGGCTTGAGTCTGGCGACGTGAACAACGTCGCTGCTGATGTGAGGTAGCAAAGACACGTCGGCTGGTGCGATCTCGTACGTCACGTCAGACAGTTGGCGCAAGATCTTGTACGGACCAGAGTAACGGGAAAGAAGTTTTTCCGCCAATCCGACACGACGTGAGGGCGTCCAGAGGAGAACAAGAGAGCCAGGAGAAAATTGTGTTTCTCGGTGCTGATGATCGTAGCGTCGTTTCTGGGAAGCTTGCGACGCTGTGAGGCGATGACGAGCGACCTCTCGGGCATGGGCGGCCAAGGTGATTGCATCGCGGGCGTAATCAGTCGTTGAGGATCGTACGCCAGAGGGTAGCAACGTGTCGAAGGGCAAGACAGGGTCGCGGCCATACAAAAGGTAGAATGGCGAAAATCCGGCGGTGTCGTGACGGGACGAATTATAAGCAAAAGTAATGTTTGGTAAAGCGGCGTCCCAGTCACGGTGATCGTCGGAAACGTACATTGCAAGCATGTCTGTTAGAGTGCGGTTCAGGCGCTCGGTGAGCCCATTCGTTTGAGGGTGGTACGCGGTAGCGATCTTGTGTTCAGTAGAACAGGAGCGGAGCAAGTCATCGACGACCTTCGACAAAAAGTAACGGCCCCGATCCGTTAGTAACTGTCGAGGGGCGCCATGGTGCAGGATGACGTCGTGGAGTAGGAAGTCGGCAACATATGTAGCGCAGCTGGTCGGTATCGCTCGCACAACGGCATATCTTGTTGCATAATCTGTTGCGACGGCTATCCACTTGTTCCCTTTGGTAGAAATAGGGAACGGGCCGAGTAGGTCGAGGTCCACACGGAAGAATGGCTCTGTAGGGACTTCAACTGGCTGCAGCAAACCAGCAGGAGGCAAGGCAGGCGTCTTCCGTCGCTGACACATGTCGCAAGAAGCGACATAGCGACGCACAGAGCGATAGAGACCGGGCCAGAAGAAGCGGCGCCTTACGCGGTCGTAAGTCCGAGTGATGCCCATATGTCCAGCAGTAGGAGCGTCGTGAAGTTCCTGGAGCACGGCCAGTCGTAGATGCTTGGGAACGACTAGCAATAACTCAGGACCACAGGGCTGAACGTTGCGGCGGTATAAAATGCCATCATGCAATGAAAACATCCGGAGAGAAGGGTCGGAGGGTGCGTAGCTGAGGCGGTCCATAAGGTTTCGAAGAACAGGGTCTTGTCGTTGCTCGTCGCCTATGTGGAGAAAGCCGGATTTGGACAGAGTACAGATGTCCATGTCAGCATCGGTGTCGTCCGGTTGATCCACGGGATTGCGAGATAGGCAGTCAGCGTCGTTGTGCATGCGTCCAGATTTATGCACTATCGAGATGTCATACTCTTGCAGACGCAAAGCCCAACGTGCAAGTCGTCCAGTTGGGTCCTTCAAGGAGGAGAGCCAACAGAGTGCGTGGTGATCAGTGACGACGTGGAAGGGACGACCAAACAAGTACGGTCGAAATTTCGCGACAGCCCAAACGAGTGCAAGGCATTCTCGCGCAGTTATCGAGTAATTGCGTTCGGGCGTGGAGAGAAGGCGGCTCGCGTAGGCGATGACACGGTCGTGGCCCTGTTGATGCTGGGCGAGAACCGCGCCGATGCCATGACCACTCGCATCAGTGCGTACTTCAGTGGGCGCGGAAGGGTCAAAGTGCGAGAGAATTGGTGAACTTGTAAGCCGCTCAATAAGGGTAGAAAATGCTTGCTCTTGGTGCGGTCCACAGAAGAAGGAGGTATCCTTCTTAAGGAGGTCGGTCAGAGGACGAGCGATGTCGGCGAATTTCTTTACAAAGCGACGGAAATAGGAGCACAAGCCCATAAAACTGCGGACATCTTTCGCCGACGCAGGAATAGGAAAATTTCGCACAGCGCGAACTTTCTCTGGATCAGGTTGGATTCCTGCAGCGTTTACGAGATGCCCGAGCACGGTGATTTCGCGGCGACCGAAGTGGCATTTAGATGAATTAAGCTGAAGGCCAGCAGAGCGAAACACAGAAAGGATAGTTGTGAGGCGCTGCAGGTGAATTTCAAAAAGTTGGCGAAAACACGATCACGTCGTCGAGATAACAGAGGCACGTTGACCACTTTAAGCCACGCAATAGGGAGTCCATCATGCGCTCGAATGTAGCTGGCGCATTGCACAATCCAAAAGGCATGACTTTGAACTTGTATAAACCGTCTGGTGTTACGAAGGCGGTCTTCTCGCGGTCCATCTCATCAACGCTGATCTGCCAGTAGCCTGAACGCAGATCAATTGAAGAAAAATAGTTGGATCCATGAAGGCAGTCAAGGGCGTCATCTATGCGTGGCAGTGGATACACATCTTTTTTTGTTATCCGGTTGAGGTGACGGTAGTCGACGCAGAAGCGCCACGAGTTGTCCTTTTTCTTTACTAAGACCACCGGGGATGCCCACGGGCTACTCGATGGTTCAATAATGTGCTTGTCCATCATCTTGTCGACCTCTTTTTTGTATGATGGTCCTTTCCGCAGCGGAGACGCGATACGGTCGCCTACGAATGGGGCTCGCGTCACCGGTGTTGATGCGATGGGTGACAACAGATGTCTGTCCAAGGGGCCGGTCGTTCAAGTCAAAGATATCCGAATAAGATGACAGCAGGTGACGAAGAGCTGTTGTGTGTTCCGCGGGAAGATCAGGGGCAATCATCTTGCAAATGTTGTCGTCAGTCGTCGAGGAGGACGAAGTAACAGGCGACAAAGGTGTGCTGGTACCGGGGAGAGATTCAGTGGCCATAGAAGAGATCTGATATTCTTCCAAAGGGGCGAGATGCGCCATGGCGATGCCATGGGGAAGCACGTGCGTAGAAAAGCCAAAATTGACGACTGGCACGCAAGCCCGATTCTCTCTTATTTCGATTATGGTGATTGGCAGGGCAATATTTCGCGTCAGAGCCACGTCGGTGAGCGGCGAGACGACATAGTCGCCGTCTGGAACGGGAGGATAGGACGTCGGGATAACAGCTGTAGCAACTTGTGGGGACAGGCGAGCGAATTCAGCAGAACATAAACGGGGTGATGCACAAGTTGCGGCGTCGGCAGAGAAGGGCAGATCCAGCTGTACAATTCCTTCAGAGCAGTCAATTTGAGCTGCGTGCTTTGAAAGAAAGTCTATGCCCAGAATGAGGTCGTGCGGGCACTGTTCGAGTACAATAAATAAAACAATAGTGTAGTGGCCACCGACGGTAACACGGGCTGTACACATTCCAACAACAGGTGCAGTGCCACCATCGGCGACTGGTACTGTGTTCGTCGCGGCGGGTGTGAGAACCTTCTTGAGCTTTCGGCGGAGAGCAGTGCTCATAACCGAAAGCTGCGCCCCCGTGTCGACAAGAGATCGGACATTAACACCATCAAATTGCACGTCCAGTAGGTTTCCGCATGTAGGCAGGGTCGGTAGAGGTTTTGAAGGCCGGGTCGTAGTTGCAGCGTCAGCTCCGGGAGCTGCGCCGCCTAGTTTCCCGAAGTGAAGCGGGCGGTTCTGGATGTGGACGAAGAGCGGTGCATGAGAGGTGACTGTGTCCGACGACCTTGCGGAGACGGGGAGCGGCTGGACCTTGGCGGGACACTGTCGACGTTGATGCTCTGAGTCGGCGTGTAGGGCGAGAAGGTATGATTGTCGGGCAGCTGGTGGTAGCGACTAGGGCGACGACCACCGAGGCGGTGGCGAAAAGCGGCTGCGGCAGTGACGGGCAATGTGTCCAATACGGGAACAATAGAAGCAGATGGGTCGATCATCCACGGTGCGCCACTCGGCTGGATTGCGGCGGGGCGGAGGGAAATTTTGCGTCTGGCTGCGAGTGGCCGGGGAAACCTGGTAAACGTTCGCGTGTCGGACCGAGCAGAGTGACGGCATGCCCAAACTTGCGATTTCTTCCCGAACGACAGCTTGAATGAGGGAGATGGACGGCATGTTGTCCCTGAAGTCAGGACGAACAGGTGGAGCCGGAGACATGGCCTCAAGCTCATGGCGAATAAGGCGCGTGATGTCCTGAGGTGCTGTCGGTTGGACGAGCCTTGGTGGGTCTTCGCATGACGAGGTCGCGGCGGTATTCGGCAATCTGTCGAACGCTTGAGCAACTCGACGGCCCTTTGCCTGTTCGAAGCGCCGACACTCCTTGATGATGTCGTCCACCGTTGTACAATCTTTGCACATAAGGAGGTTGAAGGCATCGTCGGCAATACCTTTCAATATGTGCCCGATCTTGTCCGCCTCGGTCATGCTGTCGTCAGCTTTGCGGCAAAGAGACAGCACATCTTGTATATAGACGACATAGGACTCTGTCGACGTCTGGGCGCGGCCCGCAAGTTCTTTCTTCGCGGCCAGCCGACGACCGACCGGTCTGCCAAACAGATGTCGCATTTTCTGTTTACAGACATCCCAGCTCGTGAGGTCAGCTTCATGCGTCTCATACCATTGCCGCGCAGTTCCCTGAAGATAGAAGATCAGGTTCGCTAGCATGAGGGTCGGGTCCCACCTGTAGCTGTTACTCACTCTCTCGTATAGCGTTAGCCACTCCTCGACGTCCGTCTTATCCGTACCACAAAATGGCCCAAGGTCCCGCGGATGGGTGAGGAAGACCGCCGGCACGGGCGTTGATGGTTGGTTTGCCATCGTCGCTGGCTCGGACGTTGACGGTTGGTTTGCCATCGTAGCGGCAGGCAGATGACGTCCGCTGCGAAGTTCCGTACTGGTACCCCGCACTTCCACCAAATGTTGCACGAAGAAAGCAGGCACACGAGTGCAGAGTTGGTGTATTTACGGTAACTATATCTGTTGCCCAAGCGGCGATAAGAGACGTCGTCTTCCTCGAGTCTGAGCGAACTTCCTCGTTCTCTTTACCGCAACAATATGAAGGCCGTCAACCACCACTACAGTCACCAGAGTCATGTCCGGAGACCTCAGACAACTACGCTCCGTTCGCGCCAGCGAAATCTACATGCGGTGTCGGGAGACGGGAGGGCTTTTCGGAACAACAATCGATTGGCACTACATGGACTACTTCCCTTTATTCCAGGTTGTCAGGCAAGCCGACGCCTCCTTCTCGAGTCAACTGACCAAGATAGGAGACGGAAGGGCTCTCGACGACAGCGAAGTGGCCTACTGGAGAGTCGCTTCCTTACCGCGGAGAACGCACTCAGGCCCGCCCCAGCAGCAGTTCGCCTCTTCTACAGTAACGAAGACGTCAACACGTTCAACACCTTCGTGGCGGCCACTTGCTCCTACAACAATGACGAACAACAACATCAAGTAGTGCAAACCCAGGACACCTTCCTGGGATGCGCAACGAAAGAAGCCATAGACAAGGAGAAGGTGGCCAAGATGTCCAACACAGAACTCGCTAACCTACCCGAGCAAATCCTACTAGACTCCTAAAACATTGTCAACAAAGTGTCGCACATAATCCCATCAAGACGAAGAAGGCGCGTTTCCCAGACGATTGTGGTTACAGTTCGACGTTCCCACAACGGGGAAGCTCGCTCGACTTCGTTCCAACCACGCAGTGAGCGAGGCGAAATGTTTGGGCTATGTCGTTGCCACGACGTGGATACCCATAGAACCGCGGCACATCACGTTGACGATCCACCGCAACAGCGGTGTCGCATGCAAATGACACAATTCCCCCTGGTCCAGGCGAGCGCCGTAACCGCAGACAAGTCCCAGGGAGGAACCTACTCTTCCATTGTATACGAATACTCGAAGACGCACCCACAGAAACTCGTCTACGTTGCCTTAACCAGGTGCACCAGCATTCAAAACCTCTACCTGACTAACGCTGCCGGTGACCATCGCTTCCACCCCAAGAACCCTAAAGCTAAAATGGGTTCTACGCATGAAGGACTTCAATTCTCCCATTGGACTTAACCACCTAATTCCGCTAATTAAAAAGTTATTTAATTTAACTTTCTTAATTACTGTCCCAAATCATGTCTTCAACCATCTTAGATGCCTGCTGCGACAGAAAAAGCAATTGTGAAGGCAGCGAGCAAATACCGCATTTTGCTGATTTTTTTTAAATAGTGGACACATTTCTTGAAACACCCTGTATATACTCATGCGAAGCTGAAACGTTTCAGGGGGCGCGGGGTCGAACATCTTAACCCCCCGCTTTTTGCGTACGCCAGCGGTTCACTGCCAGGCAGAAATTTTCTCTACGCGATTTGCTCCGGCCAATAGGAGGAATCCTTCCCTTCTGGTGTTTTACCCATCTGACTGTCCTTCTCAGACATGCTGAAAAGACACCCAGGAGTGTGTTGATTTGATTGTGGACACGACTCTCGCTGCAGAACACGCGAGAGACCTTGTTATGCGAACTGTGCGGGACAAAGCACAATTGCACGGCTATGTTCCACTGCTGGCGCCTTTGTGCCACCTTAAGCAATAACGTTTGTTTTCCTGTCGTAGATAGAGGTCCCGCATGTTTTGTTTGAAATTATTTACAATGAGGTGAAAATTTATTCTGCCTACATTCACAATTTTGGAAGCTTAAACGTTGTTTTGCCTGCCTATTTTTTGGTGCCTAAAACGAGCTTTTTTGATGCCTCAAAATCCGGCCTCTAGTGGTAAATAAGGGTAACAAATTGAAGGAAGGTGCGTCGTCGGCACCGAGCATGCTCCTATGTGGAGTATTCACGATTACAGATGTTGCTCATGAAGTTCCGAGTGTGACGCTCCGTCGTTCTAGACATGAGAGTTGACCACTGCACCTCCGTTGCCTCGTGCGTCAGACGGTGCACCGCTGGTGGCACCTGTGCTGCACAGTACCCATGGAAACGCACGCCCTAGCAGGGCTGGATGCCAAGCTCACGTAAGTCGCGCTTCGTGCGAGGCGATCATAAAATAACAAAGCTGGCAGAGCTTAAACGCGACCGCGCATTGTTTGCGCCACACGTAAACGGTCTGCACTCGCAAATTCTGCCCTTGTGGGCAGATTAACAGGTTTCTATGTTAATGTACCCAGTTATCAGTTTTCATCGACTACTCAATTTCGTAACGGGCAGGCACCTGCGCTCTCGGAGAGCTGAGAAAACAGTTTTTAAAGGAATATTGGGTAATATTTTTATAAATTAAAAATATTTTGCAAACAAAAAAGAAAAACATAATCCCGTTATTTTGAAGAGATTATGAATTATCATGTGGCTTGCACATTGAGGGCATGATGTTAATAAGAAACGAAACCTCATTGTTCGACCATTCCATGTTTTAATGTACGCCGTGTCCTAACCTAACCCATGAAAATACTTGTAGCTAATAAAGTACCTGCCAGTACCCCTTATGATCCCTCATTTTTTGCATGTGACTGCGAAGAGTTTTGAATGATCAGATAGAAAAAAAATGCCTTCGACTAGTCCATCACGACCCTTTACTCGGTACACAATGTGAGAACTACGACCTAAGCGGCGCAATATTTTTTTCCTTCTGAAAGCTACATTCCCCGTGAGTACATGAAGGAGTAAGGAGGTGGAGGAAGAGGAGAAAAGGAAGGAGTACATGAAAGCCGGCATTAAAGGCGGCACGCGTTTCGTGACTTATTGGCTCGGAGTTTTTTCGGTATGTCGCGAATTCGCGACACCCAGCAGTTAAAGTTTAATTGAATCAAAGGGATGTTTTGTGCCGCCTGGAGCTCGGCTGGCACACAAATCATGACTGTAAGCGCCGCGCATGAGCATGACAGTGGTATCACATTCAAACAGTGCCACAGAGAATAGCTCTCACGAAGGAAGAGCCCCATGCCTCGTTTTCTCTAAGGTTTAAGCCATGACCATAATACTGCCCATTAGTCCTCTGCATTAGCTGACTCATGTTTTAACAAAAGAAGCTTTCCGAACTTTACCTGCTAGATGCTTTGTACAGTCGGAATCACACTTGTCTAGAGCGCCCAGCCGGCCGCTGCAGCTGCTGTTTTCTGAAGAAATATGCAAAGAACTATGCCGTAATCATACCAAACATGGTCCTACCGCATGCTAGGCCTTTGGCGCATAATTCAAGCATGAACGGAAGCTTGTAGCTAACGCGAGGTAGAAACTGCGGCCAACAACAGCGTCGACAGCCACGCGCTCCGCTGCTCTAGACAAGTGTGATTCTATCCGTACAGCTGGTTTCGCACCAACGAAGACTCCAGGCAAGAGCTGTTCAGGCGGTGATGATGATGATGATGATGATTCCCGGAGTAATGGCACAGCCCACTACGGGGGATCGGCCACGAAACGTGCGGCACGACAAAATGTGAAAAAAAAAGAAATAGCGGAAGAAAAACCGGCATGAATAAAAAAGAAACAAAGGGAGAAGAGGTGCAGACGTCTTGTGTCTTTTCCCGCGTAAAGGAAGGTGAAACGTGGGGCCCATGCCGGTTAATCATGCTTGTAAAAATGGAGCATCAGCTAAAAAATGGTCATTTCACGGTAAAGGCCCTTGTAGTCACTGGTTTGCGTTATATACATATTATAGGTTATTAAGGAAAGAGGTCACTTTCAGAGCTTCACACCTACTGGCTGGAGTTTATTAGTCTTGTGCATCAGATTCATTTATTTATTTATTTACATATACTGCATTCCTAGTGCAGGGCTATAGCAGGAGTGGATAAGTCATGCAGAACTAATACAACAGAGCAAAAAACAACAAAACTGAAGTACATTACGGCAGTACCTAAAAAAACATTACTTTACATATCACAAACAAGAAGTTTACATATTTTCAACGTGGTTAATAACGGCGTCAATGAAATCTTTTAATGGTAGTGAACGAATACTGCCTGGCAGAGAATTCCAAAGATCTATGGTACGTGGCAAAAAACTAAATTTGAATGTGTTAGTACGAGCAAATGAAGGCTTTATGTTCAAGTTGTGGGAGCTGCGGTTGCAAGTTTCTTCCATAAATGCGATGTAATTACCACCAAAGATGCCAGAAGAGGAGTTGATAACTGCATTTAATAGTTTTAAAGATTCGATACGATAACGTGAATGTAATGGTATGATGTTCAGTGATTGCAGAGCCTGTGTTGGTGAGAAGTTGCGGCTGTAGTTACGGCATATGAAGCGGATGGCTTGACGTTGAACACTATCAAGGATTTTTTAGCTCACATTTTTTTGTAGGGGTACCAAACGACAGATGCGTATTCTAGCATAGCGCGAATCAACGCTTTATACAAAAGCAGTTTGGCATCGCCAGGGGATGTAGTCAAAGTATGGCGCAAATAACTTATTTTTTTAAAGTCTTCCCGCTGATATATTCGATGTGGTTAGTCCAGGAAAGATTTTTTGTAAGAATCACGCCCAAATATGTATATCGTGAGACTCTTTTATGTTGCGTACCATTCAGATAATAGTCAATGGAAACCGGGTTCTGTCCATTGGTAAACGACATGACGACTGTTTTAATGCAATTGACGTTCATTTGCCATGTTTTGCACCAGGCGCTGAAAGAAATGAGTGATTGTGAAAGACGGTGATGATCTTCAGGAGAATTAATGAATTCGTACAATATGCAGTCATCAGCATAAAGTCTTATTTTAGATGAGGTACAGTGAGGTAAATCATTAATATATGTGAGGAATAATAACGGGCCCAGTACAGATCCCTGCGGAACGCCTCGCGTCACGTCGACAAGGGATGGTTCCACTGAATTGAAAGAAACAAATTGCGAGCGATAATGTAGGAAACTGGCGATCCAAGAAACAAGACGGCAATTATTCAGTATGGTATCTAGTTTCACCAGCAGCTTAGAATGAAGAACAGAGTCAAAAGCTTTTGAGAAGTCAATGAAAATGGCATCTATACGACTCCATAGTCTGTCCAGAACAGGAAGTTTGAAGAATGTCGAGTTTGAGCTCATGAAAGTTGTGACTTGCCACACTAAAATATGTGTCACTGTTTCCGATGATTTCATCCCCGTATTCGTCGGATGGCCATTTTATCAAAAAATAAGTCTGTCCAGCTCTAATTGAAATTTTCGCAATTCTGAACTTTGTACGTACCTTTTGAAAGGCTACCACTGATTTTGATGAATTACTTTTTTCTTTTTTGCACTATACAATTGATTTTGTGTGCCTCTTTCGCATTTATATGTATGCCTTTTCTGCAATATCTTGTGACATACACAATATAGCTATTAAATAAATGAATTAAGCTCGTTTCGAGCCTTTATTTTCAGTCGGATAATGTTAGGCTCCATATTAGCATGAATGTGGTGCGTACTTTTAGCACCTCACCATTTTAATTCTCCCTTTGGACTTGCATAAAACATATATTAACGCTGAATTATTTTATGCAGGGTTGCAGAAGGCATTTTCTAGCGTCCTTTTCATGACGGAAATATAGCCAGTAAAAGCGCTCGCGCGTAAGTCAAAATGAAATCTAGCGAGAAAGTAACTCAATTACCTGACTTGCAATTCGACAACGCTCGTCCCTATTCGACCAATGCAAATGGGGTCGCTGACACGAATGCACTTGATATGCTTGGAGGAAGAATAAACATTTTTAAAGAGAAATGGGGGCTGCCCCATTCCCACTCCCGTTTGACATGCTTGCCGCTCTTGAAATGCATGGCGTCGCCATGTAGCAGCTGTGCGAAGACCTATTGCTTTGAAGCGTTGCAGAAGGGCATGTGTTGAAAATGTGAATGCGATAATGCCCGAGTTCCTTACTTATAAAAACTTAGTTTCCACGGTATGTTATTACAATGAGTAAGAAGGGTGCTGCATATAGAATAGAAGGCCGTATGCATGAATTCCACAAGTAATTTGGCACCAAACACCAGTATGCGCATTTTTATTTTCTCTGGAGACAACAGAGTATCATAGCAGTAGCTTTAGCTCCTAGAGTAGCAAGGCGACAGTCTTTGTTATTGAACTCAGATTCGTATGATAAGGCTTCCTTCAATTTCTTTTCATGAGATGAGAAACGACGGAATAGTTTCAATTACGGAAGGTCGTTTAACACCGTCTCCGTCCGGACATTGTACGCGTTGTCGCTTTCTGTCTGTGTTGGCACTAAATTGTAATTTAAGAATGTTGAGGAAGAGGACACAACTTCGATTAATGCCGTAAAGCTGTGCACGGGCCGAATTTCGAGCCCGAGCCCGGCCCAGGCCCGGTGACGGCGCCGAAGGTCCGCCCGAGTCCGATGCTTAAAGGCTGCGAGCCGGCCCAGCCCGGCCCGACCTACAAAAGCAAAACGTCGGCTCAGGCCCGGCCCGGTCTGGCCCGATCTTATGAAGTTTCGCTGCGGATAAAATATATCTTTTTTCCGATAATGTGGTATATTATTGAACATAGCAAAGCGAAACATAAGCAATCGACACATGACAGTCAATATAAATACAGATTACAAGTTGTTGTGTAAATACAACAAGGTATCCAACGATTCGGGCTTAGTGAAGTGTGGCACTTCTGCATCACAGATCCAGCCGTTCGCTGCTCAACCTGGTAGCAGGAATTGCCAATATCTTTTTCGCAAGCACAGCTAGGTGGGAATATTTAGGCTGATTGTTTATCCAGGAGTTTAGTACCTCAGATGCAGGATAGCGGGATGAATCCATCGATAGGTAATGGAAAAGTTCGTTGTGTGACCGGTAAATTCTTGCCATTGTCGCTCTAGGAGGAATAAACGTTTATTGCACGAAACGGTATCGCGGTGCAAACCCCGCGTCTACCCTAGGTGGGAGGTCTCCTCATTCCAGGAACCCTCTGGCTTTCGCTGCCTCCTTGGCCCTGGCGACGAGACGTCGTTGTTCGTCCAGGTCCTCCGAGGCGAGCTTGGCCTCCCACGTTTCGATGAGGTGTTCGTTTGCTTGATCGGCGTCACAGGCATTCGGTGAAGGCGATGAGTTGGTGTTTATATTGCATGGACACGCTAGGATCATGTGGGGCAAGGTGTCAGGTACACCGCAGACTGGGCACAGATATTCGTGCAATGTTGGGTACAGCCTGTGCATGAGTATACCGTGTATGTAGGTGTTGCTCTGAAGTCTTCGCAGTATGGTGCTGTCCTCTTTGTTGAGCTTTGAATGTGGTGGTGGGTACTCTCTGCGTTCCAGCCTGTGGTGTTGTAGTATTGCAGAGTAAGTGATTGGTACGGGCTCAGCCTCCGTGGGTGTAGTCCTGGCGTCTGGAGAGTGGGAAGGTATAGCCCGGTAGGCGTGATCGCGGGCCACGGCGTGTGCCGCCTCATTCCCCTCCAGCCCCTCGTGCCCAGGAACCCATGTGACACAGGTGTACGGCATCGGAGTGCTTCGGCGCTTCAGTATCTTGACTGCTTGGGCAGACACACGACCTTTAGAGTAGCTTCGCATGGCTGCTTGCGAATCAGTAAATATGACACCTGCATCCAAGCACGTAGTGGTGGCAAGTGCGATTGCCGCCTCTTCTGCAGTTTCTGGGCGTTGGGCGCGAACTGTGGCAGATGCGAGCTCTATGCCCCGAGAATCTACGACGCTCAAAGCGTAGGCGTCTCTATTGGGATACTTGGCTGCGTCTGTATATCTGGCGTCCGCATCTTGGTTGTGATTTCGTCGCAGAACATTCACTCGGGCTTGCCTTCTTTCCTTGTGATGCATGGGGTGCATGTTGCGTGGAATTGGTGCAATGCAGAGAGATTCGCGGATGTTTGGCGGGATTCGTTCTTTTCGGTCCGTGTTTGTGTCGGCTATAAAGGTGTCGCCGTAGTTGAGCCGCTGAAGCACTGATCTTCCAGTGGGCGAGAGCTTTAGCCGTTCTAGTTGACTAGCCTTGTGTGCTTCGGCTAGTTCCTGCCAGGTGTTGTGTACTCCCATCTTGAGAAGTTTTGCAGTGGAAGCCGTGAATGGGATCCCCAAAGCGATTTTCGTGGCCTTACGAATCATGGTGTTGAGCTTCTCTATCTCTGCATTCTTCAGCGCGAGGTAGGGAGTGCCATAGGTTATTCGACTGCTGAGGAGAGCTTGCATCACACGGAGCGTGTCTTGCTCTTTGAGGCCGCTTCTACGGTTTGCAAATCTCCTGACGAGATGCGTTAACTGCGATAGCGTGCGCTGTAGTCGAGGGAGTGTGGCCGCCCCGGACCCATCTTTGTGGATGTGGAGTCCCAGCACTCGTAATGTTTCTACTTTCGGGATGGGCTTTCCGTTTAGGGTGACGCTGGGATCGGGTTCATTGTAGGCGGCTGGCCGTCCTCTCGTTCTGGACTGCAGGATGAGGTGTTCCGACTTCTCGGGAGCGCATCGAAGGCCGCATTTTTTGCAAGTACCTCTCGATAGTATCTATCGCTTCTTGTAAGTGCATTTCTTGCGTTCCGGTATTGGATGCCCTTGTCCATAGCGTAATGTCATCTGCATAAAAAAGCATGTCGTAGGTCCGGTATAGCGTCGAGGAGGCTGGGTAGTTTGATCAAGGCAATATTGAAGAGCAACGGGGAAATGACCGAACCCTGCGGAGTACCTCTGCTCGGTAGTCGGAAAGTGTCGCTGCGGAGGTTGTATATTCCCACTGTGGCCGTGCGGTGCGTGAGAAAATTCCTGACGTAGTTGTATACCCGAGACCCGCAGTCCAGGTGTTCAAGATTGGTGAGGATAGCGTCGTGACTGACGTGGTCAAAAAGCTCCCTTTATATCAATGGCTACTATTGAAGATTTGCTTCTGGTGCTCAGGTGATCGATGAGGTCTTCCTTGAGCAGAAGGAAGATGTCTTGGGTTGATAGGTGTTGCCTGAATCCGAACATTGTGTGCGGAAAATGTCCCTTGTCCTCGAGGTACGGAGTTAGTCGGTTGTGTACCATGTGCTCGAATAGTTTTCCTACGCACGAGGTAAGGGAAATGGGGCGCAGGTTCTCGATGCTGAGGGGCTTGTTGGGTTTTGGGATCATGGTGATCTCCGAATGCTTCCAGGTTGCCGGTATTTCTCGCTCTCCCAGCATTCATTGAAATACTGGAGTAGGGCTTCGATTGCCTGCTGTGGAAGGTTGCGGAGATGCTTGTTGATAATTCGATCCTTGCCTGGGCTGGTGTTTCTGGTGAGTGCAGAAAGTGCTCCGCAGAGTTCAGCCTGTGTAAAGGTTTCATCAAGTTCGGGGTTTGGTTTTCCACCGTATGCTCTGTCGTGTGCCGTCGTGGTTATGGGTGGGTCTTCGCACAGCTTCTTCTGGACCTCTCGAAGGAGATTCTCCTCTGATCCTGCATAGTTGTGTACCAGCCTGCAGAGGTTTTGCCGCTGCTGCATCGCTTGTAGGACCGTTGCCGAGGAGAGCGCGAAGAATGTGCCACGTTTTCTTGAGTGCTTAGAGTTCCCCGTAGTGCGTCGCAGAATGCATACCAGTTCTGTCTTGCGAGCTTTTCTGCATATTCCTGTGCTTGTTCAGTAAGCCGGGCTATTCTCTTCTTGAGTTGCTTATTCAGCTTCTGTCTCTTCCATCTCCTGAGGAGAGATCTTCTGGCTTCCCAGAGATGGAGGAGGTGCGTGTCAACGGCTGGTGCTTTCTCGTTCAGCTGGATTCTTTTCGTGTGACGTTCCGCCACGTCGAGCACCTTCCTCATCCAGTCGTCTATGTTATCGATGGTGGTCTCAACATTTAGGGCATCTCTGAAGGAGTTCCACTCCGTTATTTGGGCCGTGCCAATCCTGGTGGTTTTGCGAGTGTGAGCTACATTTAACTGGACGATGTGGTGGTCACTGCCCAGGGTTTCTGGGGAGACAGCTCCACTCTGCCGAGCGCACGTTTAGCGTGAACGTGAGATCTGGGTTCGTGTCTCTGGAGACACTATTCCCTACCCTTGTTGTCTGGAGTGGATCGTTCCACAGAGTCAGTCTGTGCTGCTGAGCAGTGTCGTGTACTCGGGCGCCTTTCTTTGTAGTGGTATAGTAGCCCCCAAGCCGTGTGAGGGGCGTTGAAGTCTCCCCATTATAACCACTTGGTGACCATCGGCGCGTTTCTTCAGTTCTCGTACTAAGAGGTCGAAGTCTGGCAGTTGGTCTTTTGGGGGACTGTACACGCTCACAACAATGAGTCTCTTGTGCGATTTCCTTTCCGGTATTACTTCTATCATGGTATGTTCGATAGGTGTGTTGACCGGTTCCAATGCCTGTACCGTGAGATTCTTTTTTGTGAGTATTGCTGTGCGCTCTGTTTGGACGTGGGCGTTGTACCCTTGCAGCCGCACATTCCGTGTATTTGTTTCTTGCAGTGCTATAAGGTCGGGTGGGTCTTGCTTGACAAATTCTTGTAAGGTAGCATGGCGTGGACGGTAGGAACGACAGTTCCACTGCCAGATGCGGAGAGTTGAGAGCGTGTTTGTCGTCCTTTGGTTAGGGACCGCCATCATCAATCGGTTCAGGTCCCCGCTGGCGCTCGCGGGTAGGGAAACTGAGCGAGAAGTACTTCGACCATTTCCTCGTGCCCTCTTCCTGTCAGGATGAACGTCAGTTAGGGAAGTGTTGAGGTGCTCTTTAGTGACATAAGTCTTCTTCACGTATGCTATAAAGTTGTTTAGCTGCGCTGCAAGTCCGTCCACTTTGGCGTCTAACGTGGTAATCTTGTTGGTCATGCTTGCGGCGAAATTTGCTATTGCTGACTGCACTATGTTCTCAACTGTAGTGTGGATGCTTTTCATGAGGCTTTCTTGTAAGATCTTGAATCTTGCGTCGACAATGAATTCCATATCTGCTGTGGGAAGGTGGGTACCCGGTTGTCCATCGTTCTTTTGGTCGATCGTGCATCTCTGGTGCAGCTTGTCTATGAGGTCCCTTTGCTCCTCACATTTTCTAAGAAGCTTGTTCGTATTGTCTTGCTGTTTCTGGTGGCTCTGTATCAGCTTATCGATAAGCGCCTGTTGGCTTTGTAGTTGACTGGCTTGATGCTGTAATGTACTTTGTTGACTGTGCACCCTATCTTGGAGAGATCGTAATGCTTCATTGTCAAGCGACGAAGACATGCACTTGGTTGTAGCTCCGGAGCCGCTCGAACCACTTGCTGCAGTCGCATAGCTCACTCTTTTGGGCGAGTGCGAGTGCGAGCGCGAGTGCGAGTGCGAGTGCGAGCGTGAGCGTGACCGGGATGGTGTTCGTGAGGATGGTCGGAGTATAGGCCTTGATTGACGTCGTGTGGGAGTGCTGCCAGCGTTGCTGCGGAAGTTGGTGGTTTGGCTTCCTAATTCCGGAAAATCTTCGTCCCCCTAGACTTTTGCGACAGTCTCGTGCTTTGAGCCTGTCCATTCGTTGCTGTCGGATATGGAATGGCGGTGGATTGGGTTTAAGCCTTTTCTTGCAATCTTTGCTTGCAGTTTCATGCTCCTCTCCGCATAGCTTACAGGCGGGTTTGCACGCGTGGTCGGATGGTTGGTTGGGCTTGCCGCATTTAGAGCAGAAGTCTGGCAGTGGTCGTGGGCAGACGTCCTGACGGTGTCCCGTGTTGCCGCAGGTCCTGCAATATTGCACCGATTTTCGATAGGGTCTGCATCGAAAGTCGAGACTGTGGAAACGGACGTAATAAGGTACGTGCGGTCCTTGGAAAAATATCACCGCCGCGGACGATTGCCCGAGCATACGGGCGTGGAGAATAGTGTACCGCGCTGGTGCGTGGAGGCCTGCCTTGAGTTCTTCTTCACTCATGCCGGGCAGAAGTCCGCTTATGACACCGCGGGATACGTCGTCCGGTGTTCTCGTGTTGCCTTTTACGGTGAAGAAAGTGCCGCCAAGTTGTATGCTGGTGATGCTTTCGAGTTTTTTCGCGATCTTCCCATTCGGCCGTGCTCGCTATAATCAGGTTTTCTAGTCGCTGGACTTGCACGCACACTTTCTCGCCGAAGACTTGCTGTGTGAGGCCACTGGCTCTTCCGATGGCGTGCATGATGGCGATATTGTTCCACTTTGCTAGCTCGAGGCCTGCTTGTGGACGGTATACAACCTTGTAGTCGTCAAATGGTAGGGGTGGCATCATATGCTTGCGACGGTGGCTTTGGGGTTGCTGCGTTGACGGTTCTTCTTTGCGTTGCTTTCCTTCTGGTGCCGTGTTTTCCCCGGCGTCTTTCTTGCCTTTTCTACCTCTCGTGATCCAAATGCTTTCACGTTCAATTGTTCTACCGCTGCTGGCGTCATACCTCCAGGTAGCCGCTGCGTTCCGTATGTCGGTCGCGTCCGTATGCATCGCGTTGGTATCGTCCAGCTGGTCAGTGGGCGTGTCGTTTGTTTTTTCGTCTGCTAGACTCATCTTGGAAACTGGTCGCCGCGTGGGCTGGTGCCGGTGCAATGCTACCAGGAGCGCTCGAGCGTCGCGAGCACGCGCCGCGCGCTAACGGCACGTCCTCCGATGGGCTTGCGTTCGACGTTAGGTTTAGCAAGGCGGGTGCGAAGCCTCACAAAGATCAGGAAATAGGACACTCACTTGGTGGTGGCTAGTGTCCGCCGATTCCTCTCATCTTGCCTGTTAAGCAGATGCCAGAATGAGGTTGGTCATGAGCCGTGATGCTAGTTGAGAAGCGCGAGAAGCGGGAGCCCATGTGAAGCACACCTGCACTCCACAGCCCCCCTAGCGGCTTTTTTCATTGTCGCTCTACTCGCAAAATAATTCTAAGCAATGCTTCTCTGAGGCAGGCTGCTCTCCACAATCTTGTACACTCTTTTCCGAAAGCGAAGAAATAAACGGTAAGTTTAAATCAGTTTTGCGGCTGACCCGGCCCGCCCCATAAAAAAGACAAAATAACCCGAGCCCGGCCCGGGCCCGAGGTCAGAAGACGTCGGCTTACCCGAACCCGGCCCGCGGGCCTGGCCGGGCTCGGGCTTTTGGGCTACCCCGAGCCCGTGCACACCTCTATGATGCCGACGTATCATCATTGAAATAACACAACGATTTCTACCTTTCTCGCCATTATTCAGCTAGTGCTTTGTGCAAATGTTGACGTTTATGTCGGTTATTATTATGCCGGATACTTGTCATAACTGCTTCTTGTTTACAGTTTACCTGGCTGCAATTACGTCAGTGCTTGGCACATTTTCAATGTAAACATATTTTCAGATGGAATTTTCGCACACCGAACTGTCTGCCGATCAGAGGTTGTCACATTTTCTTTACAAACTAGAGTGTCGCTCTCAGGCTCTGGCAGGTCGGGGCATATGCCAGTCCCGCACTTTTGCACAAGATATATCCAGAAATTCGGACGTCCGACACTTGCGCGCTATCCTCAGACTTTGCCACAACAGCGCTACGTAGTCCAGATTTGATGACAAAATTATGAGCAGTCGAACGGGACGACGCCTTGGCGGAGAGGCTAGGCCTATCTGTCCCTACGTGGTAGCGGCTCGCTACGTGCTATTTCACGCCCCGACGGTCCTAAATAAAGATTTTCCCTTCCATACATTGTGTCACTAATCACTAACGTGGGTATGAACCAGTTTTCCCAGACGACAACTGGAACAGTGGGTATGCGCCTCAATTGCCAAGGCCGTCATCCCCACCATAATCTTGGCAAACGTTTTCATTTCCGCAGCGGTGCTCACTACCCTTCATTCAGATCGATAATGTCAAATGTATTAGCACTTAAAATATTATGGCTACATGAATCGCACGACTCTTCCTCGATCCCCCTAAGTGGGCATGTGTCACTGATCCTAGGTGCATCGTCATTATCATCTCTTCAGAGAAGAAGAAAACGATCTGGTGAACCTCGCGCACCGCTTGACCAGCTCTCGCCCGGGGGTGTTCTTGCTGTGAAACCAGCTCTACAAAGCATCTAGCAGGTAAAGTCCAGACTGCTTCGGCAGCTTCTTTTGTTAAAACATCAGTAAGCTAATGCAGAGGGCTAACGGGCAGTATTAGATGCGAGGCATCTTATGCTCGGGGCTATGTCCGTTCCTCCCGCGTCCCGCGCCCCCAAATCCCGCGTGCCGCGACCAGCCACTTTCATGAAGTAGGGAAGCACCCATTATGCGAACCAGAACACTGTAGTAATATGAAGGCCGTCAACCCTACCACAGTCATCAGAGTCATGGCCGAGAGCACAGAGAGGCTGCTTATCAATGGCTAGGCAGGTGGTGTCTGTCGCCCAGGTTGACCCCATTCCTTGATCTTGCTTGCATGTGTTTGGAGGGGGCTTAGTCCGTCCCTCCTTCCCGCGTCCCACACCACCACAGCGCGTCCCCTCGCCCTCTCTCTCCTACGCTCACCCCCTTTCTCTCCTCTAGGAATCCTCTACTCTACGGAGCGGCGCCCGCGTCCCACACCCCCCACAGCGCGTGCGCGTCCCCTCCCCTATCCTCTCCTACACTCACCCCCCTTTCTCTACTCTAGGAATCATCTACTCTACGGAGCGGCGGCCGCGTTCAACATCCCGACAGCGCATGCACGTCCTCTCCCCCCTCTCTCCTCTCCTACGGTCCCCCCCCCGTCCTTTCCTCTAGGAATCCTCTACGGAGCGGCGCGCACGACAGCTGGTGTGACAGCTGCATACTCCGCTGGGGAGCCACGGTAGTTCCGCGGTATGAAAATGACGGAGCGCGCGCGCCTCATTCTCTCTCCTGTGCAGCGCCGCGACGAGCGCCCGGACCACTGCCGCGAAACGAGAGCGGCGACGTTCCTCCCGCTCAAGCTAATTATCTCCCCGCTGCTTCGCATCCACACATGGTTCCCTTTTGCGCGAGATGGGGAATATTTTTTTTTAGATGCGAAGCCTCTTATGCTCGGGGCTATGTCCGTCCCGCGTCCCCTCCCGTGTCCCGCGTCCGGCCACTTTCATGAAGTAGGGAAGCACCCAATTATGCGAACCAGAAAGAACACTGTAGTATTATGAAGGCCGTCAACCACTGCCACAGTCATCAGAGTCATGGCCGAGAGCACAGAGAGGCTGCTTACCAATGGCTAGGCAGGTGGCGTCTGTCGCCCAGGTTGACCCCTATTCTTTGGCCTTCCTTGCATGTGTTTGGAGGGGGGCTTTGTCCGTCCCGCGTCCTGCGTCCCACACCACCACACCGCATGCGCGTCCCCTCCCCCCTATCCTCTCCTACGCTCACCCCCTTTCTCTCCTCTAGGAATCCTCTACTCTACGGAGCGGCGCCCGCGTCCCACACCTCCCACAGCGCGTGCGCGTCCCCTCCCCTATCCTCTCCTACACTCACCCCCTTTCTCTACTCTAGGAATCATCTACTCTACGGAGCGGCGGCGGCGTTCAACATCCCCGGACAGCGCATGCGCGTCCTCTCCCCCTCTCTCTCCTCTCCTACGGTCACCCCCCCGTCCTTTCCTCTAGGAATCCTCTACGGAGCGGCGCGCACGACAGCTGGTGTGACAGCTGCATACTCCCGCTGGGGGAGCCACGGTAGTTCCGCGGTATGAAAATGACGGAGCGCGCGCGCCTCATTCTCTCTCCTGCGCCGCGACGAGCGCCCGGACCGCTGCCGCGAAACGAGAGCGGCGACGTTCCTCCCGCTCAAGCTAATTATCTCCCCCGCTGCTTCGCATCCACACATGGTTCCCTTTTGCGCGATATGGGGAAGATTTTTTTTAGATGCGAAGCATCTTATGCTCGGGGCTATGTGCGTCCCGCGTCCCTGCCGTGTCCCGCGTCCGGCCACTTTCATGAAGTAGGGAAGCACCAATTATGCGAACCAGAAAGAACACTGTAGTATTATGAAGGCCGTCAACCACTGCCACAGTCATCAGAGTCATGGCCGAGAGCACAGAGAGGCTGCTTAGCAATGGCTAGGCAGGTGGTGTGAGTCGCCCAGGTTGACCCTATTCCTTGGCCTTCCTTGCATGTGTTTGGAGGGGGGCTTTGTCCGTCCCGCGTCCTGCGTCCCACACCACCACACCGCATGCGCGTCCCCTCCCCCCTATCCTCTCCTACGCTCACCCCCCTCTCTCCTCTAGCAATCCTCTACTCTACGGAGCGGCTACCGCGTCCCACACCCTCACAGCGCATACATGTCCCCTCCCCCGCTCCTACGGTCCCCCCCCCCGTCCTCTCCTCTAGGAATCCTCTACTGAGCGGCGCGCACGAGAGGTGGTGCGACAGCTGCATACTCCGCTGTGGGCGCCACGGTAGTTCCGCGGTATGAAAATGACGCAGTGCGCGGGCCTTATTCTCTCTCCTGTGCAGTGCCACGATGAGCGCCCGGACCTGCTGCCATGAAACGAGAGCAGCGACGTTCCTCCCGCTCAAGCTAATTATCTCCCCGCTGCTTCGCATCCACACATGGTCCCCTTTAGCGGGAGATGGGGAAGATTTTTAGATGCGAAGCATGTTATGCTCGGGGCTTTGTCCGTCCCTCCCGCGTCCCGCGTCGCCCTTCCCGCGTCCCGCGTACGGCCACTTTCATGAAGTAGGGAAGCACCCATTATGCGAACCAGAACTCTGTAGTAATATGAAGGCCGTCAACGACTAGTACAGTCATCAGAGTCATGGCCGAGAGCACAGAGAGGCTGCTTAGTAATGGCTAGGCAGGTGGTGTCTGTGGCCCAGGTTGACCCCATTCCTTGATCTTGCTTGCATGTGTTTGGAGGGGGCTTAGTTCGTCCCTCCTTCCCGCGTCCCACAACAACACAGCGCCGCATGCGTGTCCCCTCCCTCTCCTCTCCTACGCTCACCCCCTTTCTCTCCTCTA
This sequence comes from Rhipicephalus appendiculatus, assembly GCA_030522465.1. NCBI lineage: Eukaryota > Metazoa > Arthropoda > Arachnida > Ixodida > Ixodidae > Rhipicephalus > Rhipicephalus appendiculatus. The sequence goes on along the minus strand of JALIZH010012595.1, from coordinate 20,322 downwards.
GGAATCATCTACTCTTCGGAGTGGCCCCTGCGTCCTACACCCCCCACAGCGCATGCGCGTCCCATCCCCCAATCGTCCCCTACGCTCACCCGCTTTCTCTACTCTAGGAATCATCTACTCGACTGAGCGGCTCCCGCGTCCCACACCTACACAGCGCATGCGTGTCCCCTCCCCCTCTCTTTCCTCTCCTACGGTCCCCCCGTCCTTTCCTCTAGGAATCATCTACGGAGCGGCGCGCACGACAGGTGGTGTGACAGCCGCATACTCCGCTGGGGGGAGCCACGGTAGTTTCGCGGTATGAAAATGACGGAGCAGGCGTGCCTCACGCTCTATCGTGTGCAGCGCCGCGATGAGCGCCCGGACCGCTGCCGTGAGACGAGAGCGGCGACGTTCCTCCCGCTCAAGCCAATTATCTCCCCGCTGCTTCGCATCCACACAAGGTTCCCTTTAGCGGGAGATGGGGAAGTTTTTTTTTTTCAATGCTATACCACTGTCGGGCTTATGCGCTGCACTTGCAGTCATGATTTGTGCTTTAGCCGAGAACCACGCAGCACAAAAAAAAACAGTTGCATTGAATTCAATAGGCCGGCTCCATAAAGAAATTATTTTAAAATGCCTCTTCCATTAAATCATACCAAGCTTTATTTTTGTGCGAGGCACCTAGGCAAAGATTGCCTTCCCTTTCAACTGGGGTGAGGGGGGATTAGAGGCTGGGTTAACCGCCCGCTCTGACAATATTCTAGGACTAGTCATTGAGGTTTGGACGCTAATTGACAAATCGCCCATTTTCTTGTCGTGGTAATTATTAGCATCTAGTATATTCGCGCTGTTAGCTTGTCGATCAGGCGATAGTCCGAAAAGCCTAAAGTTATCAGTCCCATGAGGAGAATAAAAGTGCCGTCTAGCCCAACCACTTACTGACAAGTGTCGTCAAGCACCTGTTTGCGGAGTGCTACAAAGGCGCAGATGTGTACATTGAATTGCAGCAGACTTTTTGTTAGAATAGCGCGTAGGGGTAGCTTCATTGTGTGTTCGACAAATAAGATAGATGAGCCTTATGTATATATCAAATGATATTTTCAGCAGCTCAGAGACACCGGTACATTAGAGTGTGTGGAAACGTATGTATAGAAGTCAAATGATGACAGGGGAGCCTGCTCATGTAAAAAAAAAGAAAAAAATTCCCACCGATGAGAATGTGCTGCTATCAATCCGGTAGACATCTTCAAGAGATTACCGGCAGCTTACGACTTTAGCTAAAGTGGAAAAGTGTGCCGTCTATTAATATTGGCTCCCGAGTTTCCACGGGCATGCATATTAGAATACAGAGATGTGTAAGCGCTATCGAAAAAACACCAAACCGAAAAGAGCTTCACTGGCGACTAAGTTCACTTTCAGCAAAGCATTGATGTACTTAAACGTGCCCAAAGCACATCACAGGCAGCTCGAAACTGATTGTCAAAAACATTTCTACTCTAGAAAAAAAATGGAAAGAATAGTCACCGGGATCCAAAACTTCTGACGTGTCATTTGCATTATTTTTATTAAATTAAATAGAAAACTCGACTAGAGACTACCAGTGGATTGGGTGACGAATATAACGGGCACACCACTGTGTGATTTGAAATAATGGGCGAAGTTACATAGGACAGTCGTGTGTTTTAGATGCGAAGCAGCTTAAGGCGAAGTTCAATCCGGCGGTGGTGGTGGCGGTGGGCGGCGTGACCACCCTTACTGCGCATGCGCAAAACCTTTCAAAAAAAGTAAAAATAAGAAAAACCTCTTCTCCCTCGTCTAGGCATCCCTCCCCGCGGCGACCACACCTTCACTGCGCATGCGCGTCCCCTCGCTCTCTACCCTCCTACGCGCCCCCCCTTTCTCCTCTAGGCATCCCTCTCCGCGGCGTTCCACACCCCCCACTGCGCATGCGCGTCCCGCCCTCTCTCTCCTCTTCTATGCTCCCCCCTCTTTCCCCTCGCGACGCCGACGCAGGCAGCGTCTGCTAGCGAGTTTCTTGGTTGAAAAAACCGGCTGCTCGCGCTGCACAACCGTTCACTGGCCAGCCCGTATATATGGCACCGGATCTTGACCCGCAAGGTGGTGCCGGTGGGAGATTTCTCCTGTGCGTTGTTGAACAATAAAAATTCGCAGCGTGCGCGTTAACTAAAAGCGGACTGCGGGTCTCTGTGTCCAGTCGGAGTCTTCTGTCTCTCATTGCACATTAGCAGCGATTGGCATGTTCCAGTAGGAAACACCGGTCCATTACTGCGTGCTTGCGCCTCCCCAGGTTTCTCTCCTGCGCAACGCTGCGATGATAGCCAGCGTCAACGCCACCGCCAGTGTAAAGCGTTAGCGCCCGCTGCTTCGCATCTACACATGGTTTCCTTTAGCGGGAGATAGGTGTATTTTTTTTAATTAAGACAACCATTTATATCAAGATTCTTGCTTTATACGAGACAGATAAAGAAATTCGTTTACCTTCACTACGCACGATGTCTTTCCTCTTTCCATCGAACAATGTACCAGAAAAAAAGACCGACTTGCTCTAAGTTGAGTGTACGTGTGGTTCATATTCAGGTCCTGTTCCTCTCGGCTGCAAGACAAACTCAACCGCTGTCCAGTAGCAAGTGCTGCGGCAACACTGCAGGAATCGAACCGTCCGTTAACAGATGATATCTTGCCGCGAAGTCTGATAATGGGTAAGCTATTTTCGAGCTAATCGAATACTTCAATTCTGTGTTCAACTTGTAAGAGGACAGCCAGGCAATATTATCTAATGCAGTCGATCAGAAGCGGGCGGCCAGTGTACAGCCGTAACTTTGGGCTTCCATGAAAGGTGGAAGGGGGTCAGTGGTGATGTTTGGGATTTCCTATGTCAATAGATCAATGAACATAAGAACTACGCTGGATATTCATTCAAAGTTGTCTAAGTGCTAAAGCATAGAGTTTTCATTGTATGCACCATGCTTCCGTAGAACGTTGCTTTCATATGCATGGTGTCTTGCAACTTTTAAGCACTCGTTACCGTCTCGAAAGGCCACACGGCACACGCATCCCGCGACATCCTAAACTCGTGTTTCGCCTAAAACTTTCGCAACGTTGCAATTTTCCATAAGTGAACAACCATCAGTGTCGGCTGTACAGGCTACCCTCCATGAGGTTTTTTTTTTCCCACTACCACGACCTTTCTTTTATAGCGCGAGTACAACACAATCATATTGTTCAGATGTATTCACGTTTTCCAAGCTCCACTGTAAAATGCAGTGGCTGAGGTAATTGCCTTCGGAGCGGGAGCGCTCGGCTTCAAAGCGCACCCGGCCACAAGAACGCATTTTGTTTTATTCATCCAATTGTTTATGACGATGATTGTCTCACGATACAGAGGGACGGACGGATAGTTCTTTTGCTGAGAAGGAATCGAAATGCCTCTGCAATCACAAGTAAATATCTTCCGTTGGCAAGATCTCAAAGCTGGATCTGATGTGCCGAACCCCGGTGGCCTAACACCTATGTAATGGGAACATACCTTGGGATGTCGACTCTTTAGCATAGTTATCCTGTACTATTTCCGCTGAAGAACGAATGCCTGTCCAAATATAATCCACAATGTACACTTTCCTGTGCAATCAGATTCCATTTTGCTTCTGCGAAATTCTCATTTAATCATCCCACCTAGCCCAACACAGGCCTCGAGTGCGATTTGCATCCCTTGGTGTTCACTCTGTAGTTCTCATCAATCTTCTCTTGCCTGTACCTGCGCATTGTGTGATCCTTCCATAGCCAGATTTTCCCCTTTTTTGTCGACGAGGACATCTGCTATCTCTGTTTCTTCCCTGATCCAGTGTCTTTCCGTGCCCGTCTATAAATGAAGCCCCATCAATTTTTTCGTTTCAGGACGCCAAGTGTGCGCGCTCATTTGGTTTCGAGCGTATTTGTCGTCTTCCACATAACATCCCTGTATATTATAAGTGTTCTAAGTAAATGGTGTCACACATTGGGCATTAGGGAAGAGCGGTAAATTTCGTGTCATCATTTGGTAATGTCTGTTGGTGGCGCTGAGTCTTAAGCTTAAACCTCCGGTGTAAACTTGCCTTTCTTAATTAAGCTGCACTGTTACAATTCTCTGCAGACATACGTATTCTGGCGCAGGTTGAAAGCAATGTTTGCTGATAATGAGTTGCTGTCTTTTCGCTTAGGTAATGGGCATTATTTATGCCGTAATAAAGCGCGTTTAAGGATTTCTGGCCTAGAAGGTAGCTTACTAAAACGCTTAAAAGCGCTGCCACAGTGCTATAGGATATTGTATTTTGAAAGGGGCCCTACAACACTTTTCCAAGTAGACTTTTGAATGGATTCACTGAAGAAGCTTATCGCCTCACGAATTCGCCGCCGCGAAAATTTCTAGGATCCGTCCAGTACGAGCGGAGTTACAAAGGTTTGTCTCACGCTGCAATTGCATTCTCTCTTATCTCGTCCCGACGACAGCGCTGGAAGCTAAGCAGGGAGGGAGGGCACGGGGGAAGAAAATATGCCACGCATGCCTCATCACCTTGAGCACTTTTCCTTTTCATTATTTTTTCGAATTCGCGGCTTTTCAATGCGATGGCACGCACACGCGTGGACAAGTCCCAGTCTAACGCGGCGGCGCCAGTAACAACCGAGCGCGCTATGCTCAAATCAGCCAATGACTGATACTTGGCCTGGGACGTAGTGATTTTTCAGCCTGTAACGTCATTTATCGAGAGAAGAGAAAGCGATTTTCAGATGATTTTGAGAATTTCTTGCAAATTTCAGGCAGTGTGCTGCTCTACAACATTTGGCTCGCGTGTTGTCGGGAACCTCGGCTACCGATAGGCAGCGTTTTCTGAGTATGCTCAAAAACTGTTGCTGGGCTCCTTTATCGGGCAGCGCATTAAAACGCTTGACGCATGTTGTTGCGATAGCAATTATACGGACACTCTCGGTTGATTTTGGCCGTCGCCGTCTGTCGACGCCGTCATGTCCCGGATATGTATATGTATCTGTATTATAAAAACGACATAAAGAAAAATAAATCAGTAGAAAATAATTCCAAACCACCTGACCGGGGATTCGAACCAGCGACCCTTCGATCCGCAGACTGCTGCGCTAACCAACACAGCCAAACGCCATGCTCGTGCCAGCGATATAACGGGGAGCTCTTCATATGCACCATTTGCCGGTCGCGGTATGCAGATCTCGGAACAGCTTTAGCGTGTTTTCTATCACGCAACGCTTTTACAGTTTCTTTCAAATTGAAAACTGCTCTTGAGATGCGCAGGAAAAAGTGGATCCCTTCTGTACCACTCGTGATGCAGAAGGAAAACATTGAACACCGGGCACACTTGGCGTCAGCCGCCACCGCGTGGCAGGAGACGCAGAGGGGTCATTCCACGTGCCCCAGTTTAAAAGAAAAAGAAGTAAAGTCAGAAATAAAGTAAAGAAAAATAAAAAAGAAGTAAAAAGAAGTAAAGTAAGGATTGATTATATCATTATATAATCATATAATAAATCCTTGGCGAATCCCCCCTGAGTGGGTATGAGCCATATCAGACGCAACATCATCATCGGCTTCTGCATTGTGGACACTCGCAGCGCGTTGCTCAAACACAAACACGTAACAACTGCGACAGTTCTTAGTTCACGCTTGTCCTGTGCATACCTATACGTCCATTTCGAGCGTCCTTCTTTGTGCTGCGGAGGCGCGTTGCAAGTATCGAGCTGCTTGTCGTTCTTCGTCTGACAAACTAATTTCTTGCTATCGCATTCATTGCTTCACCCTAGTGGCGAAACTGTGACTTTTTTTCAGAACAACGACGATTGTGACTGGTTTCTAGTCGGGCATACGCCTTCCGACTAGGAGGCCTGTACGACCGCTGATGGGGCTGTTGATCACTCTAATGGTGTGTGGGGTCTCCCTAACACGCTGGCTAACCATTCCTGACATAACCCTAAGGGATTTCCCCAGGATTTATCGCTACATCAGCCATTGCTGTTGAGGTCCTTGTCTGCAAAGCATTGTGACTATGGGCTTATTTTGATTCTTTTCGAAAGCTATATCCTGTTATATATATATATATACATATATATATATATATATATATATATATATATATATATATATATATATATATATATATATATATATATATATATATATATATATTAGTATCGTTTTGCTACACGCATTTGCTAATTTTACAGAGGAGTCTACGTTCGTGTCTGACTTCTCAAGCACCTCTGAGCCCGGCTCACTAATTGTGTGTAAGTGCTCCCCTTTTATGCATAAATCTTTTCGTAAGGGCTACAAGTGAGTTATACACAATAATTGGTACCATTGCAATTACCGTAAAGTGCAAAGTGTCTCAGCACAACTGAGCAGTGAGAACCCGTGTTAACCGCGAACACGCTAATGTAGCGTAATGGAAACTTTCAATGAAAAGGGGACCATATAAAGGGCACCACGCATACATAAACAATCCTCACAGTTACAAATGGAAGAATTCTTGTACGTCTGTCCTCCGACACATCCCGCTGCAAAGTTTAAGTGAGCTTTGCATAATTACACATGCAAGATGGTGAAGATCGGCGCAATGTTCCTTTCCGATGGTTATGAACAGTCATTTCTTGCTATCGCCAGCCGGTAGTAAAAGGGTAACCGTTGTCATCTTTGCCAGTGCCTTCGACACATTGTCAGACTAAACGACGCCCACAACGGCCGAGGCACTACGGGGAGGAGCTTTGCGCTGGTGCTGATTGTTTTGCATGCGTAATTATGGAACTCGCAATTAAACTTTGCAGCGGAATATCTCAAAGCACAGATATGCGATAACAATTCTTCTTCGTGTAACTCTGTCGAAACACGACTTCATCCAACTTTTCAAAAATCCAAACATGCCCGCTTTGCAGTCGCTATAAAGATGATTTTTAAATCTTAGTTAATTGGACGGCTCACAGCGATAATTCTTGTCTTATTTTGTGTCTTCTTGGATATAGAAGTGATCTGCAAAGGTGGCTTTCGTGTTCTTCGCAGTGCACACTTTAAAGAAAACCATACAGCTTTGCTTTGAACACACTGGGCGTGTATAAAACCCTGGGCCTGTTCTTGTGCTGCTAGTTCAAAGATGCATAACCAATTCCAACTGCCCAAATGTCAATTCTTCTGCTGTATAAAACAGCTCATTGAGGTCCATTTGAGCCTTGCTTTAACTCATAAGTACACGCGGATGCTAATTTCTAGTGTTTTTTTAGCGAAAAACGAATTTCGCGGCGGATCCCGAGATCTTGCTGAGATTCAGGCTTGAGTAATTTGGTTCATGGTTGCAATAGCAGAGAGCCTAGGAGAAAACTTCTATAAAGTGCACGACTTAGAAGGAACGGTCAAGACACTACTTAAAACTGATCCTATTTCACCAACGTGTGAGCACAAAATCACCAGTATGGTGAAAATGATAAACAAAGCGAAAGTAACATGATGCTATTGGCTATCTCGAAGCTACGTCAGCACCCCGAGCAAAAGGTTTCCCTGGAAAGCGTAAACGATGCATAACCAATGCATCGAACTTTCGTTCCCGCTTGTCGAGAAGTGAAATCACCTCTAAGCGAGCGCCGTGCCTTTCTCTTCACCGTCTTGCATTCCACACAAACAAACAAAAAAAAATCGCGTAGTTCTCAATCCTTCGTTCAACCAAAAATCATCGTGGGAAGAAGCGATATAAGTACGTTTTGCAATAACACTTTTCGAGAAATTCTATCGGTGTTCCGTGTGGACTTATACACGCAATTTCTCTGTTCTCCTTTTCTTTTTGGCTGTCATGGTTTTATATGTATTGCCAACCCTGATTAAGCATGAAACTCGAAACATGAAATGATAAATCAATAAATAGACAATTATAATTACGCGCATGTGGTTTCAAATAGGGAATGACTAGCATCAAACCATAAGCTTCGGTGGTAGCGGGCGTCTGTGGTTAATAAATAAATGTGGATGCCTGGGCTTGAAGGTAACGAACAGTTTTGAAGCAATGACTTATAAGGCTTGTCATAATAGACCGAAGAATTGTTTTCAAATTGCACCGTGTATTTCGGTGTTCATAAGATGCTGCTTTATTCTTTACAGCTACAGAAGGCGATCGGTCGTAAGTTATTCTTTAAACAATAGCTTATTTTCCTTTTTTTTTCATTTCCTGAGGTGCCAAATGCCCATAGGGTCGCTCGGAACAAGAACAGAAGCTACAAATGTACTATTAGGCTTAAGTTTGTGTACATTTAAAGAGTTCTGTTTTGCTACTCTCATTGAAAAAAGTTGTCGGAGCTACCAACTATGTATTTCTAACTGCTTGTAACGAATGCTACAGGCGTATACACCGTAGCTGAAGGAATGACGGTTAGTAAACAAAACTTGTAGTAACAGGAATCAATATTGCTCAAAATCAACTCCGAAAAATTGTTAAATTGTAAGCGCAAACAAACCTACTTGAAATAGCATATAATGTGGTTTTGTAGGCAGCCTTTGGGACCATGGCCAGTCCACTGTAACACAGGGGACTGCAAAGCTAAAAAAACAAACATGGTTGATCCTTACGTCATAGGAATCGGTATAACACGAACGTAAAGCGTGTACTTGCAGTAGTAGTTGAATGTTCACTGTACATTAATATAACAGAGCTTGCACAATGTCTATTGGTGTTTGACAGCTATAGAATAGTTTAACATGGATGTACGTACATTGATGGTTAGTGATACATCTTAATTCAGACGTCTAACGTTTTTGATCAAATATTAAAGAAACCCTTGTGGTCATAGATGCATCTGAATGAAGTAGTAGTTAACAGTGAGAGCGGAATTTAAAAAAAATGGTGTGACAGCCAGAAGAGCGTCAATGGATTGGACGCCGAACTTGGGCTAAGGTACCCTACTTGCGGTCATATTAGAGTACTGTACGCCACTGCCCGACTAGAAGGAAACGCAATGCGCGTCGTGTCTACCCCTTTGACAGGCCGCCAAAGTGGGGAACGCGGAGTCAGAGACAGGCGAAGCAGCCGTGTGTCGCAGTTTTTTTTTATGGATGCTATGAGCGAGGGGGGATGCTTGGAGTAAGGTTGCCAGCTACCGGTGTGTTAAGGTGTCGAAAAAAAATGCACTTCTATTGGAAACGTGCCGAATGGGACGGACGCGTAGAATCTACGCGTTGGAGCTAATCACGGATGTCACGGTTATCATGCTTTACTTACCTTTACCAAGAGCACTAGCAAGGGATAGTGCTAGATAATAAAAGGCGCATTTGTAAAGCCTGCCGAGTGGTTGTTGATCTCTTGCCTATATTAAAGCAAACAATGGTTCTATTATAAATAGTTTTTGCTCTATTGTTTGTTTGTTACAAGCTGAGTTCCGGCTATAAAGAGATAAAAGAACGTGGTGCAGTGAATAGCGTGCTCGGCATGTGTTGTCGCGGGCGGAGAGGTCGCAGGTTCGACTCCCGTTGACGGAAATTTTTGTCTTCTGATGGTGTGTATTTTTTGACGTCATTTCCGCGACGGAAATACGTCATTGAAGGCTTGCTGAACACCTGCATGAAACACTTTCGAGTTAAAAAATGTGCCAGCCCTATTGGAAAACCCAGTGGCACTGTCTCAGCGCCATACCTGATTATTTGGCCACTGTGGCGCTGGGTACTGGGAGGCTGGCACGTTGCTCGAGGCACGTTGGACGCTGGCGCGCTGCACACTGGAACACCCGCTATGGGCCAAAACCGGGCTTTTAAATTTTGTTTAGGAATTTTTGTCATGCCCACACCGTAATTGAGGCTGAAACACGAGCACTGCAACAAAAAAAAAAGAAAAAAAAGCTCGTTCGGGGGAGTAGAACGCGCCACCTAGAAGCACTACACATTCTGAGTCTGACACGTTACCGTTAAAGAAAAAAAACCGCCACACATCGAGGAACAGATTGCATGTATTTTTCTTGAAGTTACTTCTAATTGCAGTGGCGAGTATCTTTATTTTCTCGCTTAGAAACGTCGATTTTAGTCGCTTGGTGCTCGCGACAACCTAACAGGAGATGGTTTGTTTGTATTGGGCTGCCTCGGATCAGAACGTGTCTGGCACGTTTTGCCACAAAACTTCTTAGCGTAACCGCACATGTGTTGGGGCAATCGCACTCACTTTCTATGCGGTTAGTCATACCTAAGTAGAAAACATCGAGCATCTGAAGTGCTCACTGAGCACTGTAGTTTTTTTTCATCCGTTTCAAAATTTTCTGTCTTCCTTCTTTACGTTCCATGTACTACGGCCTAGTAGTTCAGACTAGCCGTACCGACCATTAGGCTCAGGACAGTACCTCGTGAGCCACCGTCACTGTGAATATCGTGGATATACCATTACGAAGAGTCCAATTACCGTTAAAATATAGTTTCGATCGTAACTGCCTCAAAGGAGGTCATATTTGCACCTTCGGCTACACATATCGGCAGCTAAAATGCCAAGATAGGGCCTTGCAGCAGATAACTGCTGCCGGTGACGTGCGGCTTTCTGCGGTACGAGCCGGAATGACTGCTGCTAGAGTAGGTTGGTTGGTCTTGATTATCAGACTAATGCTACTATGATACTGAGTTGCGATTGATCAGTTCATTCGATGCGGTTAATAAACTACATTGACAACACTCGATCATGCTTCAGGGAAAGCACACGCGCGCGCGCTTGACAGATGATTGCTTTTGCGCGCACGCACATCCGTCGCCTAACAAACTAAAACATGATATCTGTAGCCCACAGAATAGAATAATGTTTTGAAAATAGTCGATACATTTTACGCTTAACATCTCGCGATCGAATATGAAGTCTTATACAAAATCCACCCAGCGCGCCCACATTCTTCCAATGTGTCGCCAATGTTCGCAGTGTGGGGGGCCGCAACTTTACAGCATGACCAGTGCCTCCCAGCGCGCTATAAGACACTGTACCATAATATACAGTATTGCCAGTGCGTTTCAGCGCACTGGGCGGCACTGGCCAAGCTGTACAGTGTGTCGCAGTGGCTCCCAGCGCGCTTTGATGCACTGGGACACGCTGTACAGCGTTTCCAGTGTCACCCAGCGCGCTGAAACGCACTGCTATGCACTGGAAACGATGTTTTTTTCCCGATAGGGCTAGCTTAATTGACGCGACAGTGCATGCCACAGGAGATAAAACATAACAATTTCATAAATTGCAGCACGCGACGCTCCAGCGAATTAATAACAATAATAATAATAATAATAATAATAATAATAATAATAATAATAATCATAACATTTTCCCGTTTTTTTCGTGCTTAAATCACAATATGGATATGAGCTATGATGTAACGGAGAACTCGAGAACAATTTTGAACATCGCGGTTTCTATAACGTGACCCTAACGGTCATATCTGTGTGATTGCCGTGCTGGTTTAAGTGGTTGCGCTGAATTACTGCAAGCACAAAAAAGACGACATGCGGTCATTGTTCCCCAATCAGAAAGCCATTTTACACTGAGGACGCAGTTGTACGAGATGAAAACGTGTATATTTGGTTTGGTCACAGCGGCCTTATACGTCTTTGCCTGAGCATTTCATGCAAGCCGCATTTATATGAGAACGGTCTCTATTCTGAAGCCGTGAAATTTTTATCTCAGAGTAACAGCTAAGGCGAGGTAAATTTTTTTCGTATTTTTACCACGAATGAGTTGGGCGCGGTGTTTCTTGCTAAGCGCCGTGTGTTTATCGCGTTGAGAAAGTGACCCGTAACAACACGGCAAGCAGCGTTCTGCTCGGGTTGTCACTATGCACACGAGCAAGATCTCAATTATGTTTAGGGAGTACACATTAAGCCAATCAATCGCTTGTTTGTATACCTGATGGATCAGATTAGAACTTAGTGATTGATTACTTCCATCGGGTGAATTAATTTGTCGTACATCCTTTGTTTAAACAGGTATCCATGTTTAGTAGCACTCATTCAAATAAAATAATTAACAAACTTCTCTGCAGTCAGCCCGAAGTCAGAGAAACCATGCTGGGAGTCATCTTCTGCGTCTGCCTAGTGGCCATGGTCATCCTCGTGTTGTTCCTCATCTTTACCTCCAGCGATATTTGTGAGCACTTCTTTTGCAGTCTACTAAAGCGGGCCCTGCAGTGCATTTTTAGCGTGGTCAGCAAACATGGCTGCTCGGTAGTCGATGCTACTCAGAAGACGATCAGCCAGAAATAATAGTGCGGCATGTAGCCTGGAATTCGCAATTCATCTTAAAAGTCAGCTATAAGCTAGAGATCATTGCCTCCTTTCTCGACGCATGATGCCACGAACCCAAATAACCCTGCCATAAACCTAAAATTCACGGCCATTGGATTATTTGAGCATAGTGAGATGCACAGTTACTGTGGCCGCCACGAAATGTCGCCACGTGCCCCCCGCGCATCGCACTGAAGGTCAGCCGTGCGCTCATAAAAGAAAACAAATTGCTCAAGGTCAGGACGCGCGCTCACGAAGGGACGCACATTCATGCCCTTGTTATCCGACTCTCCGCGTAGCCTTTTAGCGTGCTCGCTCGTATGAATGCAGAGCGAAAGCGCTTGAAGCGTTCAATGAACCCTGCAGGTCCGCCAGTAATTGAAGTATTCTAAAAGGGTTTCAGGCGGTCGATTTGTGAGGCACAAAAAATATCTCTTTTAATGAAGGCACTCGGCGACTGCTTGAAAAAGTGTTACAGGGCCTTTTTAAACAGTTTTCTTAGCGCAAAACAACACCATAAAACACGAGAAGACTTGTTCTGCATTCGTGTCTTGTGGTGTCGTTTCTCGCTTAAATAGGAGTATGGATGCACACCTACTCTCCGGCCCACGCATTGTGTTGAACCCCTTTAAACGAAAAGCATGCGGAGGATTAATCAAGTACAGAAAGTGAAGATTCCTGCAGTAATATTTAAAGCTGTGAGCAAATATTCATCACCCGGGGCGCTTTGATTGATTAAATTATCGTTCGAAAATAACCATTAGAAATCGCCCAAGTAAAGTATAGCAGACACCATCTTTCCTTTCTTAACTACAGTGAGTAATTGTGACGAAAAATATAAAGTTGTCAAAATGGACGACAATCCGCTTGCCGCCGAATGGAACTCAGTGCACAACCTTGAAATCAAATTGCGCGCGCGATGCTCTACAATATTTGCCACGGCTGCAGTAGCTCTGCTCCACATACACACTGAATTGTAATTCTTTGCTTGCATCCGAGAATGGTAACCAGCGCCACTTGTACCTGCGGTGGCCAATGTTGAGTCTCCTCTCTCTTTCTCTTTTTTGTTAGCTGGTATCACACAGCGCTTGAGTTATTTATAAGCAAGCGGCTGAAAAATAATCCCTCGGATACTGCCTAAGGGCATATAGTAGGCCGGAAGATACCCTCGCTGTGAAACGACAGGGGTGAATTGATCATAAGCGCATTTTTCTTGAACAACACACCCTAATGAAGCAAACAGACAGTCAAGCGAAGTAAAGCAAAGTGAACAACTGTTGTGGTTTTCACCTGTCGTTTAGTAAAGCTGTCATCAGTTGAAACGAACAAAGTGATTGTGTAAATCAATTTGTGGAGAACCGAACAGGTCAATCGAAGATACAAGGGTGACAGAGCATAAGACGAAGACAGAGATGACGCTTGACACACAGGAGCGCTGACTTACAACATTTCGCCGCCCCCTAATAATATTAAATGAGCAGTTTTTCCGGTACATCACCGGTTTTTCACATCGTGTCAAACGCATCGGTGAACGTGCGAGGGTTAAAGTTGTTTTTTTTTTCTGCGCCACAAAAACTGAGATATTTGTGCAGATTGACTAGCGCGTGTGCCCCCAATAATAGTAGTGCAATACGAAGCGTAAAACGACGCTGCCTGCCTGTGAAAAAGGTACAGTTAACAATCTGCCTCTGACTTGTGGTATCAGTTATGTTGCCCAAAGTGGACGATGCCTGAATGATAGGCTGCGGGATCATCGTTACCAAGAGTCCGAGATGAGAGGAGGTTTTTTTTTTAGATGCACACTGTAGATTCTGCACTGTTATCACCCCGTGTGATCCGGTTTACAATGAGTGTTCAGTGGAGAGCCGAAGTAGAAATCAGTTAACCCGCGAGATCATTCAGGCAGAGTTAATTGATTGATTCGTTGACGCGTGTGTTTCAAAGCAGTGAAATACTGTTTCTAGGAAAGAACGCATTTTTGGCGGAATCCTTCCCCATGGCAAGGCAAAAACACTTCAATCAAAGCCAATGTACTTCACTCAAAGCAAATACACTTTACGCTGTGTTCGGCAGCAGTGCACAGTAACAGGAGCAAACTTAGACGCAAGTAACACTGTTTCTCACCTGCAAAAGCAGAAGATGTGTTACGCTTTGCACGTTACGTGCACTGCCGCCGAACTGCGTGGTCCACTCGGCGACGCCGTCTTTTTAAGCGTTTTCAAGTCCGGTTGACGTTGTGGTCACGTGAAGATCCCAGCGCAGGCGTAGGAGCACGATCACCAAAGTAGCGGCGACGCGTCCGTCCCCCAAGGCGATAAGGGCAGTTCCCGTGAGCCGAGCTGAAGACAGCGAGCTGCAAAAGCAGAAGATGTGTTACGCTTTGCACGTTACGTGCACTGCCGCCGAACTGCGGTACATGGGAGGCAGTTAACCCGCGAGATCATTCAGGCAGAGTTAATTGATTGATTGGTTGACGCGTGTGTTTCAAAGCAGTGAAATGCAGTTTGTAGCAAAGAACTGTGTTTTTTGGGTCATGATAGGAATGTTGTGCAGACAGCACATACGTGATGTGCCAGTGGTTTTTAGCCATATTTGAGGTTGCTTGGTTCGAAATAAAATATGGTTGTAAGTAAGCGCTCGTGTGCATGAAGCCTCACCTTTGTCTTCGTCCCTATGCGCCGTCACCCTGTATCATGTCAAACCCAACAAGCCCAAACGTCTACTCAAGTCAATCCGAACTTTGCGGGTTCGGGCGTCAACGGAGGCAAGCTGTTCGTTCGTCCATTTTATTAGCTAGTTTTCTAAGGAGTTGTAGGCTATTGTGCCCGCTATCATTCATGAAATTTAGAATTTGCCAAGTCGTACCGCAGGCGAATGATTCGTGCCTGTGTTGGTGCAGTTCAGGATGTTGATCCGGATGCCGTCGCCACCGACCGTTACAAGACGCCACCCGCAGGTGCACCTGCTGCACCTGCTGGCACAAAAGCCCAAGTAACTGTCTCAACGAAGCGGCACATGGGAGGCAGTCCAAAGGTCACGGTACAGCCAATGTCCACTGCAACGCCCCCCAGGTAAGTGCGCCTTTAACAATATTCCTCAGGGACATATATAGAGTACAAAGACGTATATAGTTCATGATGAAACAAGCGCAAAATGCACGAAGACTTAGGAAAGGACACAGGACGGAGCGCTTCTAAGTCTTCGTGCATTTTGCGCTTGTTTCAAAATGAACGTTTACCAACATGCCCAACTGGCAGTCATTTTTAACGTATAGAGTACAGAGACATACAGAGTACAGATACTTAGAGTAAAGAGACATACAGGAACATATAGATTACATAGTTACTATGTCATCTTGAACACAGCGATGTGCAACGACTGAAGCGCCTATTATGAGACAAAGCCTCCACTGCATAACGCAATGAGGAGTGTCCATATTCTCATATCCCGCAGAAAGGGGCTCAAATCAAGTTAACAGCAAATGGTTAACATATTTGAAAGTTACACAAGAAGCCGAGATGAAAATGAGCCGTCTATAGAAAAAAGTCACAGTTTTGCCGCAAGGGCGAAGCAATGAGTGCGATAGCAACAACTTCGGATTTCGCGAGAAGAACGCCAAGTATATCGAAATTTAGAGCGCGCTGCTCAAGCGCAAAAGACGCACGAAAAGAACAAACAAAGAACCAGCGCGCACTAAAAAGGTTCACAGCTCGACACTTAACGCTCTGCTCAAACACAGGGGGCGCACGAAACGTACGCACAGGTATACACAGGACGAGCGCGAACTGACAACCGTCACAGTTGTTACTTCGCTGTGAGGGAACCGCATGCTTCTTTCGCGAACGGGCCACCTTTGTGCGCTCTGGAACATAAACGCAACATTTCTGGCGAAAGCACACGACGTAAAACAGACCCCATCTCCCATCCTAAAATAAGCGCGCGCGCGGCCGCGCGCGCGTACGTGCACGGGTGATGACGCCGCGAGAGAAAGGGCAGGTTGAGAATCCAATGGGCGCAACGACTGGCGCCCAGCGCGCCCTTCGTGCCACCTAGATCATTCGCTCTTAAGGCAGAGAACACGCTGATATGCCCCCGAGATCGGCCGTACCGTCAGCGGTGAATGGTGTATATAAATGGCTCGCCGTTAGCATGCAGAAGGATGTGCGCTTCTTTGGCTTAGCGGTTAGCGCCGCGCGCTGCTGCGGAGCGAGAGGTCGCCCGTTTGATTACGCGCGTCGGAAAACATTTTTCTGAATTACTTTTCTTCGTGGCTTTTATATTTATATATTTACATGTACATGTAAATGTATTTACATTTACATGTGCGCCGACGGCAAAAATGAGCCGAGAGTGTCCATATAATTCTTATCGCAATAATAAACATAGTGTTTAGACCATAATGGATACTGTCGTAAGTCGTACAGGGAACGCAATTGAATGTTCACTTTGTATTTTATTTGTGTGCTCTGATGAACAATAGGCGATATGAAGCACAAAAATGAACTTGTATTAAGAAAAACTAACGTTATCCTAATGAAAGAACGGGATAATCAAATTCAGACACATTCTTCGCATAGTTTCAGTGCATTCACTGGACTTTTTGCACGCCAGTTCTCAATGCGCGCGTGCAGGAATATATTTGTCATTTGAAATTGCAGTTCTTTAAACCCGAATTCATGAAAGTAATTTTTAGATGTAATATCGTGGATGCAGCTTGTCGAAACACAGGTGATTTCTTATTGTCTAGCATTTCGTGGTGTAAATATTTTACAGCGACGTGCTGGTTATGGTCACCGTAGACAAATTACGTCGCACCACCGCTATGCGTAATGATCATTGGCTGTGGCAAGTCGCTATGGCGGTGGTAGAGAGGTGGCGGAAACAGTTGGACCGATTGCGCAGTGAAAACGCTTGGAAAATTGCATAATTCTATTACATTCACTCGCGATGCTAGAACTGGTACCCGCTGACAGTGCACAATGGATACAAAAAGACCATGCCTGATCCGGAAGGTAGTAGAAAAGGCTTCGTCACTGTTACTTTTCGTCAATGTGTTCGGAAGAAAGCACCAAAAAATGACGACAGCGCTTGCAATATATATCCGTTTGATATAGCCCCATTCGTCTTCACCTGGAACCTTATCTGGGCGCAACAGGTACATACCCGAATGGTGACAAGTTGAAATTTATCCACATATAATAATATGTGGGGTTTTACGTCCCAAAACCAGGATATGATTATGAGGGACGCCGTAGTGGAGGCCTGCGGAAATTTTGACCATCTGGTGATTTTTAAGGTGCACTGGCATCACACAGTACACGGGCCTCTAACCATTTCGCTTCCATCGAAATGCTACCGCCGCGGCCGGGATCGAACCCGGCGACCTTCGGGTGAGCAGCCGAGCGCCCACGCCTCTATTCCACTGAGGCGGACTGAAATTTAGCCACAGTCGCTGTATCTACGCGACAGTGTACGGCAATATGTACTTACATATACATAACTTGCACGTGACGTCAGAGACATGTTCTCGGCGCTGGGTGCCCAGACATGGCGGCCACCGTGGCTTTTTATCGCATTAGAGAGTGTCAGTGCAGGGGAGGACAGGGGGGTCGTTAGCCCCCTGCGTGCTTTTGTATTCTCCCCGCTTTCTTCTGTTCGCCAACCGCGCAAAGGGGAACACAGAGGATTCGAGGGGCCACCGTTTCTTGCTCCGCGCGTTCGAGCAGGTGTTTATGCAGCATCGCATTCCGCTGGCACCTATAGATGGGGACCGCAGTGACGTACGTGCAAGTTATGTATATTATATAGCGTCGAGTGGCCCCATAGTTACAAACTCTTATGCGGACATACTGTCATTAGCGGGTTATATGAGTAATGAAGCAGCACGGCTAGTGCTGACAAATTACTCCTTAAGCGCGACAACATATATGTTATAATAACCATAAAACATCTAATATATGTTGAAATAGCGTTATGAGGTAATATCGCAATAAATAGCTTAATAACTGTTGTGAAATGACGCGCAAAAACGTTTTCTACGTATTACTGAAGAAGAGCTTCTACAGCAGACTTCACAATGAAAGAAAATGAATGAATAAAAATTGGGGGACCCTTAATTTTCGCTTTTAAGAGTTGAACGCGATAGCGAGATCCTGTCCCTAGTGCGTACTTCAATCACTTAGTGCATACTATGTAATGAGTAGCATGCTTTAAACCAGGAGCAATTATGCGCTGCAAATGTGGGAAATATTTTCGAACTTGCTATGCACCCACTACGTGGTGTTAAGGAAATACGCGCAGTAAGGTGTGTGCCGTTTGTAATGGGTGGCTGGCTTTAAACTATGAAATCGTTATGAGAGTCACATATTCTGACGCCCGTTGTCAATGTACGCTTGTACCACGCAATATTCCTGGGATATTACATGTTATATTGCGACGCCTATATAAAGGACGCTTGCGTTTCCGAAGCATGAAAGTTATTTTCTCTGCTTTTCCAAGCAGAGGAAGTTATTTTCACAGTATTTCCAAGCAGAGGCATGGCTGTGTGGTAGAACACCTGCTTGCCACGCAGACGAGCCGGGTTCGATCCTCACTCGGACCCGAACATTTTTATTATTTATTTTATTTGCATCTTTCTCGATTTTTCGGTCACGGATAAGATGATGATTTTTCGCTCACAACCAACGACGCCGACGCCGACACCGACGCCGACGCCGGAATTTCTGCGAAACGAGCTATTTAACGCTATCGCGTTAAAAATATGTATTTGACAGATGAAACAGTGGTTATGATAACATTATTTTATCTACCTTGAGTTAAAAAACTGCACTAAAGAAAGTGTCGTCATATTTACTTTGTTGGGATTAAAACGTGGATGCCTAGAATGCGAAGTGCCAGTGTTCCATAAATAAATAAGCTTTTTTATATTAGGTAGTAAAAGGTAGTTGAACTCTGAAAACGTAGCATTATTGTGTTGATGACGTTATGAAAAGAAAGGCAGCGTGATGAGACAGTGGTTGATTAGGTAAGATGTTGTTAGACAGGTAAGGAATGCCAGCGGATGAACAGAAACGCCCTAACGTTTTTTCCTTGTTTAGAAGGCGTTCTGGTGGTTTGAGCTGAATGGACTACTCCACTACCTCATGTAGAAAATCCAACTAAATTGAAGTTCGGAACACGCAGTCTTAAAAAAAAGCAAAAATACATCAACTTAAGGTGGTCCCACTGTGGTCTAGTTCTCAACGTGCTCGACTGCTGACTCGCAGGTCGCCGGTCGAATGCCGGCCGCTGCGGCCGCATTTTCGATGGAGGCGAAAATGCTTGAGGCCTCTGTACGAAAGTTTCCGAGCCCTCCACTACGGCCTGTCTCATAATCATATGGTGCTATTGCCACGTTAAAGCCCAACAATTATTAATTATCATGCCCAAAATAGGTCTTACACCTTGTGTTCTTCGAGTGACTTGATGATGATTGCAGGCAAACATTAAAAACTCGGCTAAATGGAAGTGATAGTATGTAAAAAGCGGGAATAGATATCACATTTGTCTTCAGCCCGCTAGTCACAATTTTACCGTTTACAAGCATAGGTTAGACGCCAAAATCCCATTGGAGGTCACAGACGCCATGTCGGCCTTCAAATAGGGAGTCACAAGGGAAGGGTAGGTTTGGTAATGCCATGCCGGGGGACGCAAAAGACGTCCACGTGGGCCGCATGCGGCCCGCGCGCCACATAGTGCCGAGCCCTGCTCTATGTGGTTTTGCCTGCGTTACGCCAAGCAACGACGGCAGCATACGACAGCCTGGCCTCCTAAAGTGCTCCGCCTTTAGAATGACGAATTGAATAGGAGCGAAGACGAAGCCTTGCGGTACACTTGATGTCACTTCGTTCCGATGTCGGGTGGTTCATTTTTACAAACTGCGTCCTCTTGGTTAGGTATGCCCTAATGCAGTCTGCAATTGGTCCTATTGCTATTGTCGCCTGTAATTTGTTTATTAGTTTTTGATGCGAATACCAGCCAAATAATTTTGGAAACTGGAGTGAGATTAGGTCAATGCG
>JALIZH010012594.1:0-79431 GCA_030522465.1 Rhipicephalus appendiculatus | reverse complement strand
AGCAGATGACAAGCGTTCAAATTTCATCTCTTATTTTCAATTTCATGTCTACATAAATTCCCTGTTAACCTCTTGAAACACCCTGATTACAGTGAAAGCTCGTTAATTGCACACGCGCTAATTTGCCAAATCAGATAATGCGGACGTGCTCTTTGGTCCCGGGCAGGGTATACATTGTTTCAGGCATCAAACTCGTTAATTACGTCATATTTGGCCGCAACCCGGTTAGTTTCGACGATCCTCGGAGCACGCCGAGCGGAGGACCGAAACGGTTGCGGGCTTTCGGAAAGGCGTGTTCGCTATCCACAGTCACGTTTTGGTTCGCAACAACGTTTTGGTGCAGAGCACGTTTCGGATTAGGACACAAGCGTTCATGTTGTGCACGATGTCACAAATGACGAAAATCGCGGCTTTTGCAGCGTTCTTATGCAAAATATTTACTGGATTTACGTATTCCTGAAGAGAATGAAAGTGCATTGATGTCATAGAGATTTATTTATTGTTTTATCGATACTTTGGATAATTCCGCATTCGGTTGATTCGGAGTTTTTCCGGTGCAATGAAATGCGAATTAATCAGATCGTCCATTGTGCATATACCGGGTGTCTCAGCTATCTTTAGGCAAGGGTTGAAAAATTCAATATTGAAGGCAGGCGAGTGAAATCAGTTACACATTGCCGACAGCTACCTTGCGCACTACAGACAATGTTTTGTTTTGTGATTAATTTTTTAATTAGGTTTATTTAACTAAATTGCTAAATATTGACTTTAGGCAAGAAATGGAACTTGCTGAGTTCGAGAGCGTGTTCAGAAACCCCCGTTGCATTATTCGCGATGAAGAAAGTCTCACGTGCACCATTATTTCCAAGCTGCAAAAAAAAGCCCAGCGAAATACAAAAAAAAAAAAAAGAACACGGGAATAGCGCATTCGCGCGCCGCGAACGTCCTGCTCTCAGCCGTGGTTTGAGCGAACGAAATCAGCGGCGGGCGCGACTCGCCGACTTCGACGCAGCGTTAGGCCGATAAGTTGGTGGTGGTTTCTTGGACCGCGCTCGCTACAAATGGCATCGTCATGCGCGCGAACTGGCTGGCAACGGGCCATGAAACCACCGCCAAGTTATCGGCTGAAAGCTGCATCGAAGCCAGCGAGTCACGGCCGCCGCTGATTTCGCTAATATTAAGCAATTTCGTTGAATAACTCTAACAAATGAGGTAGTTACAAAAAAAAAATATCTGTAGTGCGAAAGCTGGCTGTCAGCAATATGCAAATAATTTGACTCACCTGCTTCTAATATTGTATTTTTGAACCCTTGGCTAAAGTTGATTGGGACACCGCGTGTGTGTGTGCGTGTGTGTGCGCGTGCGTGCGTGCGTGCATGGGTGCTTGCGTGTGTCCAATCCCTAACAGTCAGTGAGTGTAAAGGCTGTCGAAGCCAACAACGCCCAGTCAGCGTTCGTCCCAAGTCTTGCTCGTGCTAACGTCTTTGTTCGCAAGGAAACCCAAAGTGAATTCTCCGCGATTTGCCCAACTTTCCAGCAGACTAATATTCACATAAGTCGCGCGCAGAGCCGCCATCGCTTACCCGACGGAGTTATTACCCCTTGTGCTTATTGGAAAGCTTCAATTACTCCATGAGTCATCTATTGCCGTGGTCAGACTAAAGGTCTGGTTACAACAAAGAACTTTTGGAAAGAATTGCACCTGTACATATGACCATGCGTGGCGACAAACTTGGCGATACGTGGAAAGCTGAGACTAACCAAAAGAGTAACATTTACCTGTTTTTGTGAAAAGTGTGAAAACATAGTGGATGATCATTAGAACTGCGCTCGAGTCTTTTTGCGAAAAGGTATTAAGGCAGAATAATCCTAAATGGGTTCTTGTGTGTGCAGCTTTGGAAAATTTGATGTCGTAAATGTGCATTTCCCAAAGGTGTTCAATGAGTAAAGCAGGCTGATTTTTTTTTTTTGCGAAAGCGATAATCTCTCAGCTATTCTTTGAGCGCATACGACAATAATTGGCAGAGAAAATTCACCATAATTTTTTCATGTTAGTGATCGTTATTTATGTAGAGTACTCGCGGATTGACGCATGGCATTATTTCTTTCAATATAGCAGCTGCTATGACCAATTTCTCGTGACAAACACGTCATTTCGATGCTAGTTCTGGCGGCTGAAGGTAATGTTGGCTCTGATGTAAGCGTTCGTGGAAAGAATTAGCGCTGATATCACATGAAATGAAGCTTTTGCGAACGAAAGCACGGGCATTACATAGTCCTGAATATTCACGTTTCAATCTGTGAGTACGGTATACAGCTTTTTAATTACGTCAGAACTTTCTTCAATTTTCGCACTTCGTGCAACAGAACTCCAGGTGTTCATTGCTAACAGTGTCCGCCACACACCCCCCTAGCTGATTTGGATAGAACACAATACTTACATAATGAGGCTTTGTAATGCGTTGAAGAAAAAAATCACCCATGGTTCTGAAAACAGAAAAAAAAGAGACTTGATAGAGATTGAAAAAGGACAAGAAAGAGCGCTAACTCACCGTAATCGTCGCGGGCGAGCGAAGGCATCGTTGACGAATCCGTAAAGGTAGCCAGCGGGACGAGCAAGGCCCTAGCTGAAGGTAACTCAAATTTTGCTTTGAGCACGGGGAATTTCACTTCAGCCCGAGAAGCGATGTGAAACGCCGCCGCCAACGCGTGTCGCAATTAACCCATGTTTTGTAAACAAACAAGACGCATTAATTTGAATGCAGATGTGAATATCGCATGTACTCAGCGCATAATCGGTGAATGTATTCACAGAATGCCACGGCCGCTCTTAGATGACGCCGTTGTCACCCGAACACCTTCGAGCAAGGTTGCATTAGGTGCGTATAAGGCGGAACAGTCCACATCATATTTTATTAAATCGCAACATGAGCAAATGATAAAAAAACCAAGTCATGCAAGCTCACCTGCGCTTGTATTGCAAGCACTAAGGTCATCAACAACCACCGTCAACATTGCCGCGCTGGTTCGACACCTCTCGTTCACAATACCACGAGAATCGGGAGTTGCAGAATGAACACTTGGTGTGGAGCCTTTGCGCCTGTGTACGGGTGTTTATTAACACGGATAGACAGAGTGGCACGTTAGGACTCAGCGTTGCTTTTACGTTATTACAGCTAGCGCAGGTGGTACCCCTGCTGTGAGCACACACAATCACAAGATTGAGCGTGCTCTGAAGGTTACGTGCGGTGCTCAGTTTGAAAATTCTGATGTTTCACGAACCAAAACCCCAACATGGCTTCGAGGCATGGCGCAGCGGAATGACTCCAAATTGATATGGACATACGGGGATTCTTGAAACTGCACCTTAATCAAAAGAGTACACAGGTGTTTCTTCATTTCGAACCTATTGGGCTTCTGCTACGCTAGATTTTTTCCGTGGTGAATCGTGCCGAGGGGGGACAAACCTCTTTATCGAGCACGTTGTAGCCAGCTATTTGCCGCCGTCGTGGGTCGATTTAGGTGAGCCATTTGAAGATTTTCCAACGGTGTGTCACTCCAGCCAGTCATTCTTCTACAGCATTCCTGCTTCGTAATTAGGTAATCGGTCATTCAGCGCCCTCGTATCGGCCCCATTTCAGGCATACGTCCCCCAGTTTGCCTTCTCCCATATTTCTTTACCCTGTGCCCGCAGAAGAGGAATACAGTACAGCGCCGTTCATGAGGCAAGAGCTGCGCGCCAATGACGGAAATGACCACCCCCACATTTATGCCAGTCCCTTTAAGTTTCCTGCCACAATCATCGAAAAACGCCAAAACCAGTGGCTCGGGCTCCCATGCCACCAGAGTTGCAGAGGTTAGTGCGTCGGCTAGGCTGGACGCCGCAGCCACAGCTCCATTCCAAGACAAACCTAGAAGACGACGGCATGCCGCGCCAGCCGCCAAACTGCGGCAGCGACCTATGGATTGCGCCTTCGACCCCTGCTGCATGCCATAGTAGCGTTTGAGACTTGACTTACTGCAACCGGACAAGCCCCGCTCTCTTTAGGCAAAAGGGGGCTGACTGGCAAAGCTTGAAATTGTGAAACTGCCCAACAGCATCACGGCTCGTCCTCGAGGCACTAATATCCTTCACTCCTTCCCAGTAATTCTGCGTCATTCCGACTATGTGCCGTTTGCAAATTACTGAGCCGTCGTATCTGTGCACTGCTGTCACACATTTCGACAATGTATGACGCACACCAAACAGAACGCAGGCGGGCAAGATGGCTTCGCTTCCTGCAGTCTTTCACTGCGACCGCCCTCCATCGTCGGGTAGCGGCGCTTATGCCCCATACATGTTGGGTAGGTAACGCTCGTTGCGTGGTCTCGTCGGCAATTCATAAAGCGCTTAGATCTAAGGGGCTCTGCCTTTCACGTGCCACCTCTGTTGCCAGCATCTGTGCACACTTTCCAGTCGGCGTTTCAGCCTTACATTTGTACAAGCTTACGCGCTAGCGCCGTTAAAGAGGGCCAGGAAAGCGGAAGCACTGCGGACTAAACGCTCACGTTTGCACAGCGTGTTTTCATAGGAATGCTCATCCGCTGCGTCGTCATCATCGGACTAACTACGCCGCATCTATCGTCCAGGCCATAAGCCTCAATAACAGCCGTCTTACATTACGAGCGATTAGTCTAATAAATGACATCACTCTCTAATTGTCTTCCACATTTATGGAGACTATTCCTGCGACCAGAGCGAAATCGTGCAACCTGCTCGCGCCATTTCACGAACCTTTCTCGTACCCGCTGCCATTCATCGACACAATTCTATTTGTGCTCCCAAATGCTGAGCGTCTCGATATCTTGGTACTCCATAAGGTAATAGGGCCCTTGCATTTATGGAATTGTCCTGTTCAATGGTATGTGCCGCGCATGGTGCAGCGGACCTGACGGAGTCAAGCTCGTCCGCTTCTCTGGCGCTTTATCACCCTTTGTGACTGCACCGATGCAAAAATATTCTTCCAATACAAGAACACACTTCGTACTCGTGTCAGTGGCAGCCATGTAGCCCCTACTCTCCACCTCACAGGTGCAGCTGCACAAGCGGAACGTGGTTGCTTCCGCACAAGCGGAAGCGCGCATATCGTCACTATTGTCATTCGCAATCACCCCGTTTCATTCGCCACACGCCGTAAGGCTTCTCGGCTCCCGAAAATACGACCCAACCAAAATTACTTCGTAACCGGCAGGGACGAACACCATGCCCGCTGCACAATTCGCTTTTCCTTTTTAAGATGGAAGGACATGTGCCCGGCGTCGACTGCCATCCCGTTTTCCGAAAACGGCGTTTTCTGGCCCGCAATGATCCTTTGTGCACGTAAGCAGGCAAATCTTTCCTTGGTCCTTCCCACTGACGCTCGCAGGAAAACGCTGAGTCATCACCGTCGACCGTCTAACGCCAGATAAGCCAAAACCTCGGCTCATTAAGGTCTTGGGGCGGGATTCTTCATATCGTCGTCGCTGCTACACCCACCATCACTGTCCTGCTCGTGAATCCCTTGGCGACAGAGCGTGACATTTAGCCTTAGGTTATCCAATCCCTTTCTGGCCGGTGGTCGCATTATTCGCAGCACACCTAGCTCAACTGAACGGCTCGACTGAACGGTTTCACTGCACTTCATATTGCCACGAGTAAATCAATTGTTCACTGGCCAGGAATTTCAGCGGCTGTAACAATCTTACTGTCGGCCGTTCTACCGTTCGGTACATTAAGTGCCTTGGTGAATTCAATCATCCCAAATGGGTTGGCTCGGTTCTGAACTCGTACTTCTGACGACACAAGTGCAGTTCATTCTTGAATCGTAGGCGAGCACCCGAAGTTATGCTGGAATGTGCCGCCACACACGTATAAGTAATGCGACGCGTTAGATCATATTTCTGCAACCAGACGGCTTCGCTCGCCAACACTCTTTGTAGTGCGAGTGTTGCTTCCGTCTCTGCGTTCACCCAGTAAGAAGGCCAATCTCCGGGCCCTATTCGAGATCGTAAATGTCATCATACTATCGCTTTTGTTGCGCGCTGATGGACGAAGGCGGGCATGTTGTCGCTTCGGTCATTGGACATGACAGGCTACATATCATGCAGAGCAGCACATTCGCCGTAAGGTGACAGTGTTCGAATGAAGTCCTTGGTCGCTGAACTATTAACGTAACTATGGCATTGTGCTTTCCACGTATGCTCCCTCTATCTGCTAAAAAAAAACGAAATAAGAACACCTCATTCTTCCACTGGATTCTATCGCCTACAAAACACTATGGCCCAAACACCTAGAATTAGCCCTCTTTCTCCTCCAAGGCCCACACTCGTCCATCGCATACGAAGGACTACCTTCTATCCAAGTTCCGAATGCTTGCGGCAGCGCGAGAAGACAGCCGGAATTCGGCATGTCATTGACAACGCCGATAAAAGATTCCGCGATGCCGACACAGTAGACTGGCTCTGCAAACAATCTTCTTTATCGTCGATGAAGTGAGGCCGTCAGCTGGCCCGCTTCGGCGAACCTTCGCGCATTTCCCAAAGTACTACTACGTCGCCGGTGACAATTTGCATCCGTTGACACGGCCCCCCTGACCTCCATCGCCATGGATGGGACATTGAGCACAACTATCGAAATCAAAGTAATACTGCGAGTATTTCAACCTCACACCTCGACCCACCATAGTACCGTTCTGTCACAGCACGAGGCAAAATAACTCATTGCCCTTCTTCAGCACGTCGTTTCGCAGCCTCAAGCCAACTCAGGACACGCTACCAGTGACGACGGCTCGAAAAAAGCGTCTGTTTTTCGTAATGCGTGGCTGTTGCGATACGCAAAACAAAGGCACCACCGGCCAACACTTCTCAGTCAACGTTAATGCTAAAGCTAGTGCAAAGAGCGCTCGTCCGAGTTACCACTCGTCGTATCCGTGTTAGTAAATCTCCTAACAAAGAGAAGAAACGAAATGAAAATTG
The DNA here is from genome assembly GCA_030522465.1 of Rhipicephalus appendiculatus. Classification (NCBI taxonomy): domain Eukaryota; kingdom Metazoa; phylum Arthropoda; class Arachnida; order Ixodida; family Ixodidae; genus Rhipicephalus; species Rhipicephalus appendiculatus. Next base: position 72,438 of record JALIZH010012594.1, on the reverse strand, counting down.
AATTAGCACAACTAAGGCGACAAAGTTCTTTACAGACGCGCTTTGTTAGTAACAGAGAGGCCTTACCTCGCGTCGTCCGTAGGCGGCCGAGCCCCAGGAGTGCCAGACACGTCTGTGGCTGTTGCGCAGCAGTGGCTCCACCGACGTTATCAGGCTGCTGTCGGCAACGAATGATTCGTCACGCCGGCTCCGCCAGAAGCACCGCGTATTGACGAGCACCGCACGCTACAGGGTGCTCGGCGATGAGGTGTCGCCGAAGCGCATGCGCACGAGTGCGCGGACAGAACAATACGGCTCCGGGCTCTGACACGATGTTACACATTGCCATAGGACGTCTTCCGTTCCCGCCGGCGACAAATCGCGCAATCGCACCGAACGCCGATGGTGCACGCTGGCAGTGCCTTGACGCAAGATTGAAGACACTTTTGACTGGATTAACGCAACGCTTGATGCCTTAATGTGCAACAGAGAACGTTGTAGCTCGGTCGGCATTACGACGTCGCAGAAAAAGAAGAGGGTGTGCGTGCGTGTGCATTTGTGTTTGTGTGTGTGTGTGTGTGTGTGTGTGCGTGCGTGTGCGTGCGCGCGCGCACGTGCGAGCGGACATTTTTAATGGGTACGGTGCGCGGGTTGGAAAAAAAAATGCCCCCACCTCCCCGAAGGGAATCGTGAGGAAATGCGGATGCATTTCGCGCGCGCTTCACTCCATTTATATATGGTGGTTGTGGTTCGAAGAAGGAAAAGGCGCCTAATTTCTGCAGCCCGGTCGGGAGCACGGCGCAGCGCATGTTTTTTTTTTCTTCTTTTTTTTTTATCGCGGTAGCTCCGCTGAGCTCCCGCGATGCGAGCGCCCTCACGCGCCAGAGCGCGCTCCTCCTCTCCACTTTGCTAGGGGCGAGGATAAGCGCGCGCGCCCGCAACTTTTGCTATGGGAGAGAGAGTGAGAGCGGAGAGATAACACCTGCCGGCGCGCGGACACCTCCTCAACCTGTCCTCCTCCCCCGCGGACAACGCCGGACAACGCCGCCTGACATAGCCCGACTAAGAAATGCATTCGCATTTAAAAAAATACACCATCTCCCGCTAAAGGGAACCATATGTAGATTCGAAGCAGCGGGCGCTAACGCTTACATTTGTTGGCGCATGCGCAGTGGAGCGCGGACGCCACCGGATCAAGCTCGCTCATAAGATACTTCGCATCTAAAAACATATTTCCCTAGCTAAGCAAATGATTTGTCGCACGGGAAGTACACGGCCACATCTTAGCCGTATACGAACCGCAGTGATAGATTAGCAGGCAAGGTGTCATGCTGCTAAGCTCGAGGACGCGGGCTCGATTCCTATCGTCTACTAAACTCAGCGCGCACGCGCACGTTCGAACACTTGTTTCCTCGCGCTGTTTTTTTCGGAATCGCGGAAACTTTGAATTAGTCTTGAATGTCGTAAGTGCCGCCAAGCCTTACGAAGTTTGTGTGCCGCGCCGAGTTCCAACGCCGTGTGTCTCGCGCAGATCTGCGCGAGCGCCGAGTTGCGAACGTGTCCTCTAGTGACAAGGCCAGTGAACCGCACCTCGTGAAACCCAAGTCATAGAATAAAACTGATGATTCAAATCCGGCTTCTTTTTTTTTTCGAGAAAGGCATTGCGCAATCCCTTTCGGTGTACAGTGGTTACGGTGCTCGGCTGCAGAACCGAAGGTCGCGGGTTCGATCCCGGCCGCGGCGGTCGCAGTTCGATGGAAGCGGTCGCAATTCGATGGAAGCAAATATGCCAGCGGCCCGTGTACTGTGCAGTGTCAGTGCAGGTTAAAGAACACCGGATGGTCGATATTTCCAGAGCGCTCTATGACGGCGTGCCTCATAATGATATCGGAGTTTTGCCGCCTAAAATATATTATAACGAGAGACAATGGTGAGGGCCGTTAACGCATCGCAATGGGGTCTTATTACCAATCTCGAGGTGATAGTTGACGACCCCTTTAACCAGGCGCGAACATGGAGCGAGGAAAGACATGCAGTTTGAGTTTGTAGACCGTGCATAAAAGTGAGTAGAGCACGACAGGGACTGGGTTTTTGTGCTCGTTCAGACTTTTGAGCAGGTTTATCACACTCAGGGAATCCGTGTATATTACTGGCTTTATTAGTTTTAATTGTTTGTAGTTTTTAACGGCCGCAAGTTTCGCATAAGCTTCAGCTGTAAAGATGCTTGTGTTAGGATGGAGAACACCGGCACCTGACAAGGATGGACCGACCGCTGCGTAGGACACAAAAGTGGGAAACTTTGAGGCATCGGTAAAGAACTCTGGACATCTGTACTTATGCTTCAGAGTTCAAGGAAGTGTGTATGGATATGTGCAATCGGCACGTGCTTATTAACCTCCACGAAATAGACATCGCAGTCTATTTGCTGCCACTGCCACGGTGGGAGATATGCAGCGGGAGCAACGAAACGGTGCTCAAGAAGTGGCCCACTCATTTCTTCAGCTAGACCCCTGACACGAAGTGCGTAGGGCTGTTTCACGGTACGACGGTTGTGAAAGAGGGCAGAAACGGACAAATCATTGACTGTGGTGTCTGAGGGCTGTTCATTGTATGCGTTAACGTTTAGAAAATATACAAAAGATAAATAGGATCTCTGCAGATGGATCGAACATTCATTCGATTGGACGTAGAGGCTTTCTACGGGGCTAGGGCGAGAAGCGCCTGTAGATATATGCGAATTCTAAATGGTGACCAAGGTCCAGCATCGGTCTGCGACACCAAGGCGCTTGGTGTCGCAGACTGATATATTATTGCATACGCCTCGTAGTCGAGGCGTGCGCGTATGAGGCTTTTATAAAGATTGATCAGGTACTTTTTGTCACTGCCCCACGCTGTGCGTGACCACACTTTCAGGATTTTCATTGTTTTTAAGCACTTGTTCTTAAGATCATTGATGTGTGGTATGAACGTTAGCTTCGTGTCTTAGATTAGGCCTCAGAATTTATGTCCCGTTTTTACAGACAGATGCTGACCGTGCAAATCAATATCCGGGTCAATATGATGCCCTCTCTTCCTGGAGTGCAAGTGCTTTTTGTGGATTCAGACTGAACCCATTTTCGATTGCCCATTTAGACACATTGTTCAGACCGAGCTGAACCTGCCGGCCACACATTGCAAGATTACAAGACTTACAGCCTATCTGCACATCGTCCACATACGTGAAATAGAATATGTTACGTGGGACGCACAGTTGTAAGGTGTTCATTTGTATGATAAAAAGGGTACTACTCAGGACACCACGCTGTGGTAGTCTAGTTTAGGAAATATTACCCACTCAAACACTAAATTGGTTCATACAACTATGGTGAACATCCTACCTCGCAAACCTACGTATGAGAGATCTCTCAGTATTCCAAAGTGCCATGTGATATCGTACGTTTTTTCTATGTCAAGGAATACCGGGAGGAAAAATTACTTATGGACAAATGCGTCGCGAATCTGTTACTCAAGAGTCAATGCGGAGTAGGTGGTCGTTTGTGGATCGACCCTCTCGAAATCCGCACTGGTACGGGTCCACTAATTTGTTGGTTTCGAGGACATGTATTAACCGGCAGTTTAGCATCTTTTCGAAAAGTTTACAGAGGCAACTTGTTAGCGCGATGGGTCTGTAACTGGATCCACTAGATGGGTCCTTTCCCTGTTTCAAAATGGATTGCAATGGCCTCTTTCCAGGCAGAGGGAATCTCGCCGGAAGTCCATATCGCGTTATAGAGGCAGAAGAGTTTTTTTGTTTGTTTCTTGGGGTAAGTGCTTCAGCATTTGATAAATGACACGGTCAGAGCCTGGGGCAGATACTTTGCAGCGGTTAAGTGCTGCTAGCAGCGCAGCTAAGTTCAATGGTACATTGAATGCCTCGGTTTTTTGTACATTTTTGTTCCAATTTTCGTCTTTCTATAGATGTTTTGTGTTGTTTGAACGTGTCGGAGTATACTGCGTAGAGCGGGACACGCAGTCAAAATGTGCACCCAGAGAGCTTGCTTGGCCTTCCAAGACTGTTGCCTTCTGAGTTAACTAAAGGAAGAGAATGGGATTGTCGGCATCTTATCCTATTTGCTTTGTAGCAGGCCCGAGCCTCATCTGTCTAGGAATTAATACCCGATAAATACTTGTGCCAGCTCTCCCTCCTTCCATGTCGGCGTGTTCGCCGCCCTTGGGACTATTTGTTTAAAATTAATAAGATTCTCAGCAGTGGGGGAGTCGCGCAGTAACCCCCACGCTTTGTTTTGCTTTTTGCGAGTGTTTCGACAGTTGTCGTTCTACCATGGAACGCGACGTTTGGCAGAAATACTACTAGATTGAGGAATCCATTTCGAAGCAGCGTGAATAATAAAAGCGGTAAAATACTGAACAGCGGCACCAGTTTCTAAGTACGGCATCTCATCCCACGAGATCTAAACTTCTCCCAGTCCGCTGTTTCAGCCTTCCTCTTGGGAGCGTGTGGTGGAGATTCCTTTTGTTCTAGAGTGCCTATTTGTATGGGATAATGGTCGCTCCCGTACGGGTTTTTAATAACGTTCCAGTTAAAAACAAGTAACAGACTGGGCGAAACAATGCTCAGATCTATAGGTGAATAAGTTTTGTTTGCCAGGCTATAAAATGTTGGCTCTTTCTTATTGAGTAGACATGCACCAGCGGAAAACAAAAACTGCTCAATCAGACGGCCTCGGCCATCGCTGCGAGAGTCTCCTCACAAGCTGCTGTGCGCATTGAAATCGCCAAGGAGACCCGCCACGATGGTCTAGTGGTTATGGTACTCGACTGCAGTCCCGCAAGTCGCGGTATCTAATCCCGGCATTTTCAAGCATTTTCGCCTCCGTCGAAAATGCTTGAGGCCCGTGTACTTAGATTTAAGTGCACTCCAAGTGGTCGAAATTTCCAGAGCCCTCCACTACGGCGTCTCTCATAACCATATGGTGGTTTTGGGACGTTAAACACCAGATATTTTAAATGCGAATGCATTTCTTAGTCGGGCTATGTCAGGCATCCGGCGTTGTCCCGGCGTTGTCCGCGGAGGAGGAGGAGGAGGATAGGTTGAAGAGGTGTGCGCGCCGGCAGGTGTTAGATGTGAAGCATCTTATGGCGAAGCTTAATCCGGTGGTGGTGGTGTGCGGCGTGACCACCCTTACTGCGCATGCGCAAAGCCTTTCAGAAAAAAATAAAAATAAAAAACCTCCTCTCTCCCTCTCTCTCCTCTAGGCATCCCTCCCCGCGGCAACCACACCCTCACTGCGCATGCGCCTCCACTCCTCTCTCCCCTGCTACGCTCCCCCTTCTCTCTCCTCAGGCATCCCTGCCCGCGGCGTCCACACTCACACTGCGCATGCGCGTCCCACCTCTCTCTCCTCTCCTACGCTCCCCCCTCTGTTCTCTAGGCATCTCTGCCCGCAGCGTCCACACTCCCACTGCGCATGCGCCCCCCCCCCCCTCTCTCTCTCCTCTCCTACGCTCCCCCCCTCTCCCTCTCTCGCCTCGCGACGCCTACACAGGCAGCGTCTGCTAGCGAGTTTCTTGGTTGAAAAAACCGACTGCTCGCGCTGCACAACCGTTCACTGGCCACCCCGTATATATGGCAATGGAATCTTGACCTCCAATGTGGTGCCGGTGGGAGGTTTCTCCTGTGCGTTGTTGAACAATAAAAATTCGCAGCGTGCGCGTTAACCAAAAGCGGACTGCGAGTCTCTGTGTCCAGTCGGAGTCTTCTGTCTCTCATTGCACATTAGCAGCGATTGGCATGTTCCAGTAGGAAACACCGCTCCATCGCTGCGTGCTTTACGCATCCCCAGTTTTCTCTCCTGCGCAACGCTGCGATGAGCGCCAGCGTCAACACCGCCGCCAGTGTAAGCGTTAGCGCCCGCTGCTTCACATCTACACATGGTTCCCTTTAGGAGAAAATGGTGTAATTTTTAGATGCGAAGCATCTTATGCTCGGGGCTATGTCCGTCCCTCCCGCGTCCGTCCCGCGTCCGGCCACATTCATGAAGTAGGGGAAGCACCCACTATGCGAACCAAAACACTGTAGTACAATATAAGGCCGTCAACCACCACTACAGTCACCAGAGTCATGGCCGAGAGCACAGAGAGGCTGCTTAGCAATAGCTAGGCAGGTGGTGTCTGTCGCCCAGGTTGACTCCATTCGTTGATCTTGGTCCCATGTGTTTGGGAGGGGGGAGGCTTAGTCCGTCCCTCGTTCCCGCGTCCCACACCACCGCAGCGCATGCGCGTCCCCTCCTCCTCTCTCTCTTCTCTCCTACGCTCACCCCCTTTCTCTCCTCTAGGAATCCTCTACTCCACGGAGCGGCGCCCGCGTCCCACACCCCCCAACAGCGCAAGCGCGTCCCCTCCCCCCCTCTCCTAAGCTCACCCCCCTTTCTCTACTCTAGGAATCCTCTACTTTTTCTCTTTCTAGCTCGATTTTTTACTCCCCTTCCCCCCCTCCCTGTGTCAGCCTGTTGAGGTGTCCTTAAATGAGACAGTTACGGGCTGACACTTATTTCTTCACCTTTCCTTAATAGCCACATAAATCCTCTACTCTACGAAGCCCGCGTCCCGCATCCCCACAGCGCATGCGCGTCCTCCCCCCCTCTATCCTACGCTCACCCCCCTTTCTCTCCTCTAGGAATCCTCTACTCTACGGAGCGGCTCCCGCGTCCCCTCTCTCTCTCCTATGGTTCTCCCCGTTCTCTCCCTAGGAATCCTTTAGTGAGCGGCGCGCACGACAGGTAGTGCGACAGCTGCATACTCCGCTGGGAGCACCACGGTAGTTCCGCGGTATGAAAATGACGGAGCGCGCCTCATTCTCTCTGTCGTTTCACGGCCGCTGCCGCGAAACGACAGCGGCGACGATTCTCCCGCTGAAGCTAACCATCTCCCCGCTGCTTCGCATCCACACATGGTCCCCTTTAGCGGGAGATGGGGAAGTTTTTTTATCTCTCCGCTCTCTCTCCCATAGCAACAGCTGCGGGCGCGCGCTTATCCTCGCCCCTAGCAACCGGAGCAGGTGGTGCGGGCGGAGTAGCGGAGAGAGTGAGTGGAGAGGAGGAGCGCGCTCTGTGTGAGGGCGCTCGCATCGCGGAAGCTCGGCGGAGCTCCCGCGTGTGGAGAGAGGGGAGGTGCAGTGCTTCGCCGCTCCTTCTCTCGCCGTTCGCTCTCTCTCCTCCCTGCGCCCCACACTCCTGTCCGCTCGCTCGCACGTATATATAAATGGAGTGAAGCGCGCGCGAAATGCATTCGTGTTTTCTCACGATTCCCTTCGTGGAGGTGGGGGGCATTTTTTATTATTAGATATCGATAAGGAGGAGGTATGGTTCTGGCAATTCATCAATAACAGACTAATTCGTGTTTGTGTAAATGGTAGTGTGGGGGTATATAAAGTGAGCAGACGGTCATGAGCTTATTGAAAAGAACAGCTCGAACGGCCACTGCCTTCGTAGCTGCAAAGACTGACATGGTACATTTCTATCTATTATGACAGCGACACCACCAGAGGATACGAGAGCATCATATCGGTCTTTACGGAAAATGATGTACTGACGAAGAAAGTTAGTATGAGTTGGTTTTAAGTGTGTTTCCTGCACACACAGCACTTTTGGTGTATGTTCGAGGAGAAGTTCTTGAATATCTTCGAGGTGCTTGAGAAGGCCCCTGACGTTCCATTGTATAACTTGTGTGTTCATGATGAAATTAAAGTAATACTGTGTGTACGAAAAGCAGGTGGTTGTTGTTTAGGCGGGAAGTTGGAACTCAAGTAACGGGGCCGTCGTCGGGCCCCGTTATCGGCTTTTTAGTTTTCTTGGCGCGCTCCAAGGAGCTTCGCTGATCTTTCGGCACCAGAACGACCGTAGTGTCCATTGCCTCCCTGGGAATCACTGGATGCCTGCATGTGCGAGCTGGTGGTTAGAGTTGCGGACCTCGCCTGGCGAGACGAGGCGATGATACCTGATCACCCTGGAGTCACCGGTACCTGTTCGCGTTTTGGCGGAGCAGCCTGGACTGCTGCCGCCACGGTGGCAGGTGGCACAGCCGCCGGCTCACTGCTAGCGGGTCGTCGGTGTGGCAGAGGCTGGTACGGTGCTGCCTTTTGCGCACCGCATCAGCATAGGTATTACCGTGGAAGGATGCACACCTTTTGCGAACTTCTTTGAACGGTATGTTTTCGCGTACTTTGAGAGTGATTACTTCTTTTTCCTTTTTCCAGTTAGCACATGATCGGGAGTACGCAGGGTGTGCACCATCACAGTTTACACAGTGAGCTGCAGCGTTGCAGTTGTCAGAGGCGTGGCCTTGAGCTCCACATTTTGCGCAGGTAGGTCTACCAGCGCGACTCCAAGAACCATGACCGAACCTTTGACACTGAAAACATCGCCGAGGGCTTGGGATGTAAGGCCTGACATGTGTCTTTGTGCACCCAGTTTCTGTGGTTTGTGGCAAGTCGCAAGAATTGAAGGTTAGTATCAGCTGTTTTGTTGGGATTTCCTTGTTTTCCCGTCGAATGACGATGCGCTGTACAGCGGTAACATTTTGATCTTTCTAGCCTTCGAGAAGCTCGGTTTTAGACAAGTCGATAGGATCTGTGTCAGACACTACTCCGCGTGCTGTGTTCAAAGAACGATATGGTGAAACGGTGACGGCAGTTTCTCCGAACGCCACAAGATTGTTCAGTATGGCGTACTGTTCACGATCACGGATCTCTAGGAGGAGGTTCCCGCTAGCCGTTTTTGTTACCTGATAGTCCGGGCCAAGGACGTCACATAAGCCTTTTGCGACAACAAAGGGGGATAGAGTTCTGGCTGTCTTGTCGGGTGTTTCACTGTGAACTACTTGTCCGCTTCGGTGGAACAGTGGCTACGGTGCTCGGCTGTTGACCCGAAGATCACTAGTTGGATCCCGGCCGCGGCGGTCGCATTTCGATGGAGGCGAAATGGTAGAGGCCCATGTACTGTGCGATGTCAGTGCACGTTAAAGAACACCAGATGGTCCAAATTTCCGGAGCCCTCCACCACGGCGTCTCTCATAATCATTTCGTCGTTTTGGGACTTAAACCCCAGGTATTATTATTATTATTATTATTATTATTATTATTATTATTATTATTATTATTATTATTATTATTATTACACTGTGAACCTCTTGAAATCGGGGGGAAAGTATTTTTGGGTTTCGAAAAAATACTCAGGAAGTACTCGGTGCGCCCCCTCTTTTGAGGGTGACGATCAAGGAGTCGGGGAAAGGCAGGAGTGCCAATAGTAGCTTGATGTACTTCGGCAGTAATGGCGGCCACCAACCACGGAGCCCGACTAGGGGATGGCGCAGTTCTTTCAGTGAAGTGCTGCAGGCACCAGCCATGCATTACCACTATAACCAAATATACTATACCCTAGGTAGGGGCACATACACAAGGTTTACCCTTGCCGCCACGAAAATTGGAAGTAAATAGAAGAGAGGATATGACAGGAAAGATTTAAAGTGAAAGAGAAAGACAAAGATGAGAGGCAATAGAGACAAGAAAAGGTGACTGCTGGTTTCCCCTGGGCGGGTCAGCCCAGGGGTGCCGTCTACATAAGGCCGGAGTGTGTTTAAGTGTGTCAGAGGCAACACTGTGTTGCCTCTTCCGGAGGGCAGATGCAACACAATGTTGCCTCTGAAACACAACTTAACAATGGTAGGTTAGAAATTCATCGAAGGAGGGCTTAACTCTCATTGGGTTTCGTTGTGCATGTACCATATCGTATGGATTCCATAGTACCCTTAGAAACGTTTTTACCACCTGGCTGGGGTGCATAAATCTTCTGAATAAGGTATGACTGGATATTTTCGATCTCTTGGGGACAGCAAGCTTGACTGAAGAGTATAAAGTTCCAGATCATGGAAGTTGTGACTTGCTACATTAAAATGCTGTGCCACTACTTTCTGTAATTTATTCGCCGTGCGCGCACGACGCCCGCAACAGGCCGTCGTCTTTCGGCAAGATTTGACTAAACAGGCATCTAGTCGTCGTTTTGCGTGTACTGTATCAACCAAGATGAACGCCTACGAACTCGCTCAAGCTTCCATTTTTATTAGCCACGTTTTGTATGGCACGTGACAATATGTCCCTAACAACGTTTGTAGGCGCAAACTGTCGTTTCTTGTATAGCATTTCATCGTTTTGGTTATTTCGTACCTAATCTGTTGTTTTTATTTATTTATCTATTGTTTTTGCTTTGCAAATGAAAAAACGGCGCCATCAAATTTCCTTCCTTCCTGAATATTTTCCTGCAGATCGCTTTAAAGTCGCACACTTTGTCACATAACTACAACCCAATGCATCACCGTGTGCAAAAGGAACAAAACCAACGCCAATCAACCAAAGCGCAGAGGCTTTGTGTGGCACTCCTGTTTCGAGCCATGCTGAGTTGCACAATACGTCAACACTCACTGTAGGGAAATACGATGCGACTTCGCCACTTGAATGGCAACTACATCGTCGATAAATCTCAATGTCAGCTTATGGAGAGAAACACAACGAAAAGATGTGGGAAGCGTAACTGCATGGAAGTTCTGGAAGCTGTCAGGTTGACAGTCTAGTTTCCGACAGTCATGTGTGAGGAAGCAAGCAGGTTGTGAGTCGCGACAGCCCCCCCCCCCCCCCTCCATTTGTATTGCCGAGGATGGATGCTGCATAAAGATGCATTGTTTGGCAGCTCGTAGACTAAAATGAGGAAACGTGCCGCTTTTTTTGTTGTTGGATTTACCGGGCCTCGAAATGCAGTCTCAATACCCTCTACCATTTGTTACGGTTCCAAGCGTTTCACCTCTTCCGAGATGTTAGTGGGTAGGAGTGACGCTCAAGAACGCCTGTGTCCAATACATATTATTAGGTGCTTTTTTTTTTGTTCTGGTTTTCTTCTTATAATCGTGACCCGTCACAGAAATGCAGTAACGGTAGCATTCTTGACGTAATTTTTATTTTCTGTTGAACATCACTTGTGCACGTTCGCTGTTGCGTGGCGTTCTGCTGGTGCAGTCATATCACCTGGGAGTTTATTGCGCAATTATAGCCCAACTTTTGGCTAAAAAAAATTAACAAAAGTGCGTCAAGAACTGTATACCGAAGCTCATTCGTGTATCGTTTAGTGTCTGTATTCCCGAGGCTCACATGCGAGGACGCGCCGCTGAGGGAGTTTGGTTTCTTTGATGTCCTCCACGATATTTAGGACTTCTCTATAGCTAGCTAAGGTTACGCGATAGATAATTAAAATATCTATGAAATTCGTTTTGTTGCTACCTCCACAAGAGTTCGAAACTGCAACATGCGTTAATTATCGCGGTAACGTTCATTTCAAGTTGTCATAAACGTACATGATGTAGTCGCCCAAGGGGAAGCTACGTTGGCACTTATGCTGTCATGAGCTTCTCCTCTGCGCGAGAAAAAAAAAAGAATGGGATAAAAAAAATTCTTCGCCGACTCTCCTTTGGGACTTCAAAGCGAAGCGTAACCCTAGTTTTAAAGTTGGAAACATGGTTGTGGCCTTCCCTAAATTGTTTTTGTTGAGTGGCGTCGTCACGGCGTCTTTCATCTTTCCAGTGTTCGTCGGCGTCTGGAATGGCCAAATGAAAGGCGCATCCCACCAACACAGGAAAGAGTGTTCCGCATTAAGTTTCCGCAAAGTCGGAATTTTCTTTTGTACTGTCCACTATGTCGGCTGTACATCTTGCCCTTGAGAACGCTTTCATTCCACCATTGCGAAGTATTGCAACGAGTCCTTCATAGAGAGTGGGCTTTGTTTGCTGGTACCACAAATTAGTATAATTAAGTTGTATTCACATTCTGCAAGATTAGGTGTTACCCAAGTCCGCTAGATACTCGACTTCGAAGCTTGGAGGCGCTAGGTTCGAAACCCGGCCGCATCAAGAAAAATTACTTCGCTTGAAACTTTTAATTATTTGTTGCAATGCGTCTTACGTCATAGAGATGTACAGTTTCCTCAGGGAGTCGGAACAGAAATGCTTACGTGATTAAAATACCAGAAATCGAGGATGAAACTTCGTTGTTTTTAGGTGACATCGCCAAGCTACATCATCGAACTAAGGAAGGTACGAAACGTAGTAAGTGGACACAAATTAATACGGACAACTCTCCAGATAGTTTAAACTGCACGAACGACCTTAAAAACAAGCAAATATGTCGACAGGTCTGCAGAAGAAAACTGGCGATCTACAGGGGCGATGGAAAGAAACGCGAAGAGCGCACTGTTCTCTTTTCATCACGCTCCGACCTTGATGTACATAAAAAGATGCTAGAATGGTTCTTGATTGTATAATGAATGACTCTAGTCGCTTTTTATCAGCATCCAGATTACAACCGCATGAAAATGAATGTGAAACGGCCGCCGCGGTGGTGTAGCGGTTACGGTGCTCGGCTGCTGACCCGAATTCGCGGGCTCGATCACGGCCGCGGCTGTAGCATGTCGAATGAGGCGAAATAGTAGAAGCCCGTGTACTGTGCGATGTCAGTGCACGTTAAAGAACACCAGATGGTCGATATTTCCGGAGCCCTCCACTAAGGCATCTCTCATAATCATGTTCTGGTTTTGGGACATTAAACCCCCTGATATTATTAAAATAAATGCAAATTAGCAGAGAATGTATACGCCGCTTGTTCGCGTTTCTTTCCATCATCACGGTACCTACAGGTATCTACGTCGCAAATGGCATCAACACATGAGAGTCAGACGTCAGAGATATCCTCGTCCAGTGCAGTCACGTATTGCTTTATCAGAAACGGCTGATCGCGGACAAGCACACGATCGAGAGAGCATCAGTTATTGCAAAACGGCGCCTACAAAGACGCATCTGACCGACGCACTTTAGATGGCCGCATTTGTAACCGCTCAAAAAATCGATTCGTTCCGACGCCGGCACCGAGCTTTTCGCGTGCGACAGCGGGACCACCGAAATCTGTTACTCATAACTAACTTTGCTTGATATAGATAACTTCGTTATCGGGTGGACGGATGGACGGACTGTAACAAAGTTACCACCCGCCCCCTCCGTGGAAATGCTCAAAGTGCATTTGCTTCCCGAAGAAATGCTGTGCATTTGAAAACGCGCTCGCCCATGCTCTTATTATCAACAGCATCTGCAGTGACCATCCATAGTGCTCCCATGTACATTACTTTCCTTTATTCAAGAAGCTCTGCGGACGCCCAACTAAAGCTGTCTATTATGGGATGCGTGACCTGCATTGATCGTGCAACAAGGCGCACTGAACAATATGAACTGAAGAACGTTATGAGTCTGCTGCTACTTAGTATACTTTTTGTTTCTTCCTAACTCGTATATTTCCATTTTCCTCTTCCTGTTTCCTCTTCTCTGACCCCCCTCGCCCCCCCCCCCCCCCTAGTTCCTGCGTAGTCGGTATTACTGGAGGTTCAAAGTTCATGCAAGTGCCCGTGAGGTGCACCAAACAAATACACACAATATCTCGAACATTGGGATAGGACGAACCCGAAGTGGGCATTGTTTTGCTGAATGAACGCCGCTTCCTTTTGTGTTGATATTGAATCTTTTTCGCGTGAGCGCAACAAGCGTCTACATTTCCATAGTATACAAAGGTAGTCGCCGGAAGTGCATATGCTTAGACACATTTATGCATGTGCATACATATGCGCATGCTCTCAATATCCAAAGTAGAACTGATAAAAACGTTCGCTTACCACGTAGTTACTTTGTTTCTAAATGCTTCCCTTTTATGTCAGCACACCGCTACCTCAATTCCTGATCTTTTTTACCGTGTCAGCTGACGATACCGCAAAAGCAATCCAACTTTGTGAGCGTCAGATTTTGTATATATTATACACATCACTGTTTATCAGCAATACGGTTTTATTTTATCTGCTTTATCTCATTTTTCTTAGCATCAGCAATGTGGTCGGTGAAACATGGAACACTATCTTGGCACTCATACATTCTTCATATTTGTAAATTGCAGACAATTTGATGTTACCTTTCTCCGTCCCAGTGAACATGAAGTAATTTCATTGGTTACTGCTTTCTTTCGCTATAAACGCTATCTGCACTTCATTGATGTTTTGTGCTGCCGTTCCGACACTGTTCGGACCACTTGGGAAATCAGTGACCATGCGAAACTCGTAGCACCATCAGAGGAAATTAGGCAATTTACATCCTCAAAAACGTCTGAAAATTTTGCATTGATAGCATTCGCACTCTGCAGACAAAACGCGGCTTTTCCTCTGAGATATTTCATCCTATTTCGTTGTTTTGCCGAATTGTGTCTGACATGTGCATATTGAGATAAGTATACGCCGCAGAAAGCTGCAGCTTTGCAACCGTTTTGTTTCTGTTACTATGCAAATATGAAAATAGACTTTCGTGAGTGCTGGCAAGCCGTGTAAGATTTAGGGAAAACTCGGTGACATCATCATCATCATGATCATCACCATCATCATCATAATCATCATCGCCGTGACTACCCTAGTGAAAAAATCCGTATGTACGGAAGATACGGATCCGTACATATGGAATTATGGTATTACGGATCCGCATGATACGGACCCGCATGATACGGATCCGCATGGTACGGATCCGCATGATACGGATCCGCATAATCCATATATATGGATTATACGGATCCGTATCCTCCGTATATACGGCTTCCATATATACGGAAATGTGGTATTATGGATGCCATAATACCATAGTCATTTTGGTTTAGCGAGTCCATACAATGCAGGCAAGGTCTTCCATTAATTCAGAACTTGTTTGAGGACAGCTTAATCGAGAGATCAAAGAAAACTGAATAATGTTTATTCTGCACATGTACGCGCAGAACAAGCTTAAACAATGTGCACTGTCAGATGACAACACCCTCGCATGCACCACGCAAAATAACCAGAAACAATGCGCACTGTAAGACAAGACGACACCCTGGCACTCATCACCACACACACTTGTTCACGTCTGCCCCCACTGGTTATGCTCCATGTGTCGAGAATGTAGAAACAGTGGCAGTTCTCACACGCAGAGTAAGCATAAACAATGAGCACTGTCAGGCGACACGACACCCGGGCACACACCAATAAGAATAAGCATAAACAATGCACACTGTCAGATGACACGACACCCTGGCACACCCCACAACACATGCACTTGTTCACACTTGCCGCCATTGACCATGCCAGATATGACGAGAATGTAGAAACAGCAGCAGATCTCACGCGGCACTGCAAACGGAATGGCACTAATCTTCCACCCTTATCTACAATGAAGGCCTGGCATTCACACTGGCAATAAAACTGAACCTTTATTCTGCACGCGTACCCACGTATGCAGAATAAGTACAAACAATGTGCATTGTATGCGAAACGACACGACACCACTGTACTGGCACGCACCACCACATACGCACTTCTTCACGTCTGCCACCACTGAACAAGCTAGATATTATGAGGCTGTAGAAATAGCACAATCTCTCACACAGGTCCTGCCGTTGCGAGGTAATCGCATTGACCCGCCATCCTTAACTGCAATGAAGGCATGGCATTCTCACTGGCGGGTAAACCTTTGAAGCTGTAATGCCAAGCAAGCGGGAAACGTGGTCGAGCAAGCAAAGTCCATGGTGACACAAAAATAGGTGGTTCTCCGATGTAACTAGTGTTGTGGCAGGTCGCGTCATGCACCTCCGGGTTCCCAAGGCGTTACGAGATCCTGCAGATTATAAACCTTTCCTGCAGGCACACGCACACACACACGGCAGCGTCCGATACACTGGCAGGAGCGCCTCAAGCCACGGAAGACAAGCCCAACGTAGGTGGCGCCGCGCCGCGGTGGAATGTAGCGTAATACCATGGTGGGTGAGAGGGAAAGACGACGGTCGCCGAGGAACCGTTTGACGGGCACAGAATTGTATAGACCTTTTTAACGTGGGCGCCGCCATATTGCTTAGCGGGCGCCGCCATCCCTCGTCTGGCAACTCTTCTGGCATGTGCGAAGCTCCACAGTTGCATGGTAGGTATACGTGCGGCCGCAGTTTTCGTCGTTTTTTTAGTTCTGACGCGGTGAGTTTCGATTGAAGTGGTGCAGGTTCTTTAGAGAATTAGTCTGTGAGGCGTTTTGAGTAGGTTTAATCCGTTGAGAGTCAATTGTATGATTATACGGTGCCGCGAACGAGTTCCACTTGGTGGATGCGTTATATTTACAGCACTGACTTTCTGCTCGAAGAACGCGCAATATTTTCAGCTCTTTCCTTTCCAGGAAGAGCAGCAACACTTCGAGGGCACAGTTAATTTTATTCTCGCGCTGTAGGTATCGGCTTTTCTAACGCGATTTGTTTACGCCACGCCGTCGCATCGGCTACCGCTCTTACATGAAGCCGTGTGTTGACGTTTAGTGTTTAGTTCCATTTCATGGCACGGACGGCTTTGTTTGCTGCCTTGAAACTTATCTCGATTGTTTTTCAACTCAATCCAGATAGCGCTTGATCACGATCGAAATTGCGCCGTGTGTCTCTGCACAACAGACTATTTGGCGACCTACCCTTCGTTTTTTTCGTGGGCACCAACTCTTGCTTTACTATTCGTCGCCGCGGTACTTTGACCTGCGATAGATAGAAATGTTACATGGTGCTGTTTATCGGATAAAAATAGTCATTGTTGGAATAGCCGTAGGCTACGTACCTTCCGTTCACAGCCGAGCTCGAGCATCGGCGTCGATCGGGGCCATTGCGCTTCATTCGCCAGAAAGGAAGTGTTCTGAACATACCCGAGAACACGCGGAAGGCACAAAGTTTTTCCTATTTAAGCTTGCAAGCCATAAACGCCGCTGCTCCTTGTCAACAGGAAAACAATTTAACTTGGAAGAGTCCGCAGCCGCAAAGGCTCCGTGTCTGGTGATGAACTTCGCATTTTTCTCCCGACAGCAGTTTCCTTTTTCTGTAGTTGTTACTACACCCAAAAACAACACAGTGGTTCCCTGTTGACTTATTACTTGCCGGCATGGCAATGAAAAAGAAAAGAATCCGCAAGTTCACCTGCAACACGCAAAAATTCCTCGACAATGACACACATCGCAGCGTCAACACACGCACTCCAAGCCAGCGAGCACGAGCCAGAAAGGAGGAAAGCGCTGTTGCCAGACCTGTCCTCCTCGCCCGTTAAAAAGGTCTATAGAGGAGGCTATGAGGGAGGGCGGCCCCTCCCCTCTTAAGTGACAAGAGGGAAAAGGGGGCGCCCCTCCCCCCCCTCCCCCCCCATGCGCTCGCCTATAGTCATGGTTTCACGTAGAACACCATGCTTTCCGTATACTACTATTGCCACGTGGATGTTTCCGCATAGCCCATACGGATTCCGTTTGTTCTTTCCGTATATTCCGTATCGCCGTATGAGTCTATCCGTATAACAGATATGGCATCCGCATGTTCCTTATGGCCACATCTGTACGCCCATACGGAATTCCTTATGTACCATATGATGCTTCCGTATGTTCCTTACAATTTCCGTAAGCATCAGTATACGTCCGTACAAAATCCATATATTTTATACGGAAAATATGCGGAATCCGTATGTTTTCCGTATGACGGTATGCGGATTTTTTTCAGTAGGGTAGGGGCCACTGCAGGGCAAATGCCTCTCACGATTTTTCAATTTGCCCGGTCCTGCGCTACCGTACATGACGGCAATATGCACCGGTGCCTTAAGTGTTGTCACGCCGGTCTGCAACTCGCTGCTGATAGCCGAGCCAAGTGGAACACCAGCCACTAGTATGCGTCACAGCTGCAACCCTCCTGTGCCTCCTGAATGTATCTAAAGAAAAAAAGGAATAATAAGTAAAAGAAACAAATACAATAAAGATGTAATATTTGGTCGCTGCCTTATGAATGCTTCTTCTGTAGCAGCATGCATCTTAAGATATGGTCGGATATAACTTAAGAGGACCGGAAAGGTCCCAACCAGATAACCGAAAAGCGAAATTCGATCTCCTCCGCGACTGAAGAAATGATTCTGCTTATGCCCTCGACAATGTACACCGAAGGCTGTGTCACCGGCAGTCCGGCTTGTGACGTCAGTCCGGAGGGCGCGCCCATTGGTGGAGGCTTGTACGCAACCGCCTTTGACGAAGAAATGCAGCTGACTTCTAAAATTCTATCCAATTATGGAGACTTCAATCACGGCTCTAATTAGAGAAATATAAATAAAGTAACGTTTAATTAGTGGACACAGGGGGTCGAGTAAAACGGGAGATTTGAAGTCCTTCCAGAGAAGAGACCATATCCCCTTTTTTAGATTTCGAAAGACTGGCCGCTTCTAATTGTCGCGGATTAATGCAACTTGACAAAATGCACAGGTGAAACCGAAGACGAAGCACAGATGAGCGCCACCAGCAGACGACCATGATGTTGTCAGTGTCCACGAGAACGATTGTAGTGGTGTTATTTCTTCTTCATTTGTTCGCGTACGTGGGCCATGAGTGCTGCATTCGCAAACGGAGCCCTCCCAGCCATGAAGCGAAATTAATGGATAGCAGATATAACGACTGCATCTCATTAGGGACGTCTCAGAGTATGGCTGCGTTTCGGTTTTGGTTTCACTGGCGAAGTTGGTCATATTTCATCCCTGCTTAATTCACCATAGGCTGGTTTTTGAAAATGGCCTCTTTGCATGTAGGGCTCCGATTCTCTATTTTGACCCCACCGCCTGTCTGCACTAATTAAAAAAGTTTATCAATTTAAATTCATTGATTGCAGTTCATCTGTCAAGCGCAAAACCTAAATAATGCCAACCGTGATGACACATTTGCCGTGACGGCAGCGTTATGAAATGCAAAAATGCTGGCTATGTTAATGGTTTTGGAAAGTCATTTCTTTGCTATGCATAGATACAAGTTACTCCTCTGTGACAGTTCCTGACGCACCTTCGCCTAAACTAGTCCATCTATTTTCTGCGCTTCAGCACGTTGCCTAAAATGCTGAATGAAATTATTCGTAGCGTCAAGCTCGAAAAGAAAGACTCAGAAGTCGGCAGCGATTTCTTCACCTGCCTGCTTCTTTGTGTTTCTTTTCTAGTTTTACGCTAGAAATGATGTCACTCATAAAGTACCAAAGTGGCCAAGAAGTTATTGCGCCTATAAGCTATCAAATCATGCACACTTACCAAATAAATCAGTATGCCAAGTAGATATGCTGTGTGCAGCAAGAATCATCAGTACTGCAAACATAATCGATGCACAAGCTCGGGATGAAAAGAGCTACCACGGCTGCTTAGAATTTCAGGCTTACCTCCCAGAAGCATCTCCTTCAAACCAGAATAGAAAAAAAAGCTACTGAAAAATTTGGTTCAACAGTTTTTTTTTCTGGTGATTCTAAAGGTTCGTTGTTATTACAAACTTCATATCGGTTTCTATGCATAAGCATGAGCGCTCTTTCTTAGGTTGAACATCAATATACGAATTTTCGGTCTGCAAGTGAGGCATGTATTTTTTGCAGTCATTGTGGCTCTTCATTTTCCACATACTTTGGCACGGTGGCACGGCTGACGAAGTGATACCGAAAAAAGGAGGCTGCCTATATTTGAGGAGCCAAAGGATCACGTCGATTAGGCTGTCCGAAAAGAGACACAGGTGTGAAAGGGACGACAGAGGTACGCGATAGACAATTCAATGAGTGTATTAAGGCTTTACATAGATGCCTCATCAAACACGAAAAGTTACCGTCAGCGTCCACGTGATAACGAGCGATGCAAAAATCCCTGTCGTGCGATAGCGCCATCATATATGCCATCATTATGACGTCATATACTGTCGAAATGTGTGACGTCACGCTAATGTCGCTGCGACGTCACGTGACACGATGACGCCATGACATAACGTTGCCTCTCGGTCTTTGTTCGGCCGATTCCGGAGGCCCGTGAGGTGCAGGAATCTTGCAATGCCTCTAATCACGGAGGAAGTGCAAAACCGCGCGAGGCGATGGGGATCAATACAGTCGTGTGAGAAGAAAAAGAAGATGGCCTTCGCCTTCATGTCATCCAAGGAAACTGCTTAAGGGATCCTGTGAGCTTTTCAGGTCTAATCGAGAGGGGGGATACCAAATTATTCATTCATTCATTCACAAAACTTTATTAGAGTTCCGAAGCCCGGCCTTTTCAGACCGAGGCGGGCCGCATCCACGTTGCTACCGTCAGGCCGAGACTTATGACGTCATCGTGGACCTTCTGGACATCACGTAGCTGATTCTGATATGAAGAGCGTTGGACCATTTCCTGCCAGTAAAGCCATTTTTCTTCGGTATCGGCGAGAGTCCCCGGACAGCCCGCCAGCATGTGTCTGATTTCAATGATGCCATCGCATGCGTTACATTCTTTTTGAATTTCACTTTCGGGGTGAATTTTATTTAGAAAATCGATTGGGTTCAACTGAATGCGTTGGCGGGCTAGTTGGTGTGAATCCATAGTGATTATTCTTTTAGCGCGAAACGACACCACGAGAAAGACGACAGGACAAACCGCTTTGTCCTGTCGTCTTCCCTGTGGTGTCGTTTCGCACTAAAAAGTAACCAAGTGGGTATTTAATGTTTCTACGGAGGCCAAGCAACTATGTCAAGGAACTGGAATAACCTCGCGCAATGCTCGCTAATGTTACGTACTGTTCAGCTTTGTTTTACGTCGATTGCGCAACTGGGCTTAAGGAGCCTATCTAAGCGAGGCTTCTACTCAAAATATTTGATAAGGCTGAAACCCACCAGCTTGACCATTGATAACCAGCACGACAGTATCTTCGTAATGTTCTAATTAGTTAGAGTGTGACGGAAAGCTTACTGTACTTTTACCATGGCTAATGTGAACAGCACACATTAACTTTCGTGCCGCCAAAAGGGAAGCACACTGGACAAGCGCTGACTAACAACTTCTTTCTGACTATTTGCATAACATCTTCTATCCGTTCTGATACAAGTATTTCTACATAACAAAGGGTCATTATTACTTTTTCTGGTGCATTCGTAATGACTGCTCATATTTCATTTCGCTCTATCTGATGTGATGTGGAATTCCAGATTACAATCCTCTCATCTACCTAGCTTTGCCACAACTGATGCGCTCCTTCGTGTATGGTTTCACGGGATTCTGAGGTCAAAGCACCGGGTGTCCTGAGCACGAGCCCAGGGTTAATTACGTACCCTCGGGCATTCCCTGC
Organism: Rhipicephalus appendiculatus; assembly: GCA_030522465.1. Taxonomy (NCBI): domain Eukaryota; kingdom Metazoa; phylum Arthropoda; class Arachnida; order Ixodida; family Ixodidae; genus Rhipicephalus; species Rhipicephalus appendiculatus. Next base: position 51,216 of record JALIZH010012594.1, on the reverse strand, counting down.
TTTTCAATCATATCGTGTTTTATTAATGCGTAAGGACCTTGACCTTTGCTGTAATGACATTGCGGGATTAAGGTATGTTATTAGGCAGCCGTTAATCACTCGTTCCTTAAAGGCTAAATGTGCGGCTATGTTTTTTTTCTAGAAAGTTCGCTGAAATGAGGCCTTGTCTCTCCGTAAACTAAAGTTTGGGAACTTTCAGCTGGCCAGAACTTTGCCTATGTGTTTAATTTTTTTCCTATCATATTAACTGGTTCGTTTAGTACTTCAAGATCATCGCCAATGTCGTCATCTGTTTTGAAGCCTTGATTTAACGACGCCTCTATTTTGATATGCATGCTATTCGCCGTACAGAAATATATATGGAGGAGCTTCTACTATAGAGACTAGTAGTGAGGATTTTTTACATATTTTTTTTCTTTAATAAAGTAGAAAACCATTGCTGTGAGGAGCACGGTTAGTACCTGTGGGGGGCGCAGCAGTCGAATTCTGCATGACAGTCAATGTCAACGAAAACTCTTAAATCGTAAAGGAGGTCAAACAAGCAGTGATGTGTCGTTCTTATTTTTAGATGACCTGTCCGCCTTCTGGACACATCAAACTTTGTCGAAGTACTATTTTTGCGTCATTTCCAGCATTCAACCTACAAACTGCCGCTGATCTTGACAAGAACCTAGATTCAACAGACTATGATTATCTCAATGTCAACCACAAAAGAAAGTGCTGATCAAAATGTGTATTGTAGTGTAGAAAGCTTACTGGTTTTAGTGACACCTAGAAAGTTCTTTTCTTGGAAAACTGTTGAGTATCTCAAAGAAAGCTTCGGGGAGTTCATATGAAGAGCGCATTTTTCATCAAGAGACAGGGGGGAAATAGTTTGCTACATATCGACTAAGCAACACTACATGATGTAATGTGTTCGAGAGCGCACTTTTATCAATCCCCAATTTATGTTTTTTGACAGTTCTGTTTGGAACTTCGGATTTCCAGTTTCGGGCTGCAAGATTGCCTTGTGTATCAATATATTCAGCTGCGCTGATTACATAAGCGCACAGTCGTTTTTCTACGGGCTAGCCTTGCTTGTTAGCATGTTCAAACTTTGTCATTTAATTGCCTTTTTTTCTTATACCGACAACAATCACATGTGGTTTTTGCTTTTCACGTGAAAACATAAATCCGCTCACAAGTCGTAATGAAGGTATGCATATGCATACCGTCATTTCATCTTCACATGTCTGACCCCCTAAACTGATGTATATTGCGGTGGGTGAACATTTTCTGGTGTTCTAAATTAGGCGTTTTGCCTTTCCCATCTGGACTTTGTACCTTCCTGACTTTCATAATTTACAACAGCCAATGTAGTTCACAACCTTCGCAAACAAAATTTCTCAAGAGATGGAGAAATCTCTGCAAGGTATTCCATGCCGTCGTATCTATGTCACACAGCCTTTAGGAGCTCGAGGTGTAATTGTGTGAACCGCGGCGAAAACGCAGGACCATGACTCGAGTCAAGCTGGAATATTCTGATAAGATCTATTGACTGCGTGTGATAAATGACGTGCTTGCGCAAGTGTCGCTTGTATTAAGCTTCTTGACTCAGCGATCTTTTATATCAGCCCTTTATCCGGCGCTAAGCTGTTCCAGTCGGTGTTGCATCAGCGCCGTTTTTTCTTATTATAAACTGCTCACTTCTCACCATCCCTTCCCAGTGCCTCGATTCATTAAATCACTAGCACCTTCTTTCTTTCTTTCTTTCTTTCTTTCTTTCTTTCTTTCTTTCTTTCTTTCTTTCTTTCTTTCTTTCTTTCTTTCTTTCTTTCTTTCTTTCTTTCTTACTTTCTTTCTTTCTTTCTTTCTTTCTTTCTTTCTTTCTTTCTTTCTTTCTTTCTTTCTTTCCTTCTTTCTTTCTTTCTTTCTTTCTTTCTTTCTTTCTTTCTTTCTTTCTTTCTTTCTTCCTTTCTTTCTTTCTTCCTTTCTTTCTTTCTTTCTTTTCCTCCGTAACCCTACGAACTCGGAGTACTGTCTTATCCCGTTGTTCGCTTAGCCGTTACCCTCTTCTGTAACCTCCGCCCTTCTTGTAATAGGTCTTATTCATGACAAGGCAGGCTCTGCAGTCCTTCGCTGTCGTAATCACTTTCACGCGTGCTTGGAGTTTTTCGTTCTTAAACAGAGGGGCCTACTTCTCTGAGCTTCAAAATGGCGGTGGGCCGAAACGTCGTATCATGAGCGTCTCCACAATCCATAACTTGTTCGATGATGAAAGCGTAATGCATAGACAGTGCAAATTTCCGAGAATACCAAGAATTCCGTATGAAAAGCAGATTTTTCGCGTACACGTAATATCTGCAATAAACAAATCCAGGAGCTATACGCTTCCGAAACACTGTTGAAAATGTCTTAGTTGTAACTTCGGCTCAACCGGCGTTCTTCAGAGCGAATCGGCTAGAGCAAAAACTTCTATGCCTCACCTTAGAACTAAGCAAAGCTATGTGCTCGTCGCTTATATCTACATTATGGATCATTCCGATTCGGTGTTCACTTTGCGGCACGCCGTGTGAATTATTGCGGTGAAATTTTAGAACAAGACGCGCGCATTTGTCCATTGATTCGTGCAGTGCTCAAACTAAGACAAATAGGAGGAACATCCAGGACAGATCTGGCTGTACAAACGATAAACGTGTCCTGCACGTTTGCGGTTAAATCCCCATATGTTTTAACAGCGAAGCTGTCCTAACTCGAGGTTTTCGCGTCCGATGATGGCGTAGCACTGGTATCGTGGCCTCATGTTGTGGTGAGCGAATGAGTCGGTAAGAAAGCGAAGGGCTGCGCCGCGCCAAGATGTGCAAGGACGAGGCTGGGTGGAAAGGACAAACCAGTGAGCGGCGCACCAAAGGTGGGTGAGGGTGAGCCTGAGCAAAAAGGGCATCTGCTTCGCTGTTTCCGCGGTGTTCGCGACGTGGAGATGGGCGCATTTTTAAAGACGATAGTCTTTCTTGGGATACCTAAACGGAGAAATTTTGGTCTGTCTGTCTGTCTGTCTGTCTGTCTGTTTCTCTGTTTGTCGGCACGTCGCACGATTCAGTTAGCTGGCCAAAGTTTAACCCCCTGCCTTACGACCTCCAATCTTTACCGAATGGCATGTGTTCATACGGGTGAGCGTGGGCAATTAAAAATCAAATATTACGCATATCTGAGGCACATCATCAATACCTTAGTACTATTCACAGTGTTCCTTTAAAACAAAATCTATAGAGACGTAATTATAAAGATCCTAGTGTTTATTACGCGGCGCTGAAAATGCGCCGCTGAGAAAAAATAAGTCTCCGCCCAGTGATTTAACTTTGACGCTGTAGTGCTGCCACCTGGCAGCAGCATAGTTCAACACAAGCCGATGTTCCCCGGTAGCGCTGCAGATGGCGTCCTCTTCTGTTTTATCAATGCCAGGCAGATGCGGCTGATTCAACGTAGAAAAGCGCTGTCTCAGGCAAGGCAAAACATATATGGCCGCTTGATGAAATACGATCCACTCAACAAGACATCATCAGAGAACGCAGAGAAAAGACCGACGACCAAATTTCAGCGGAGAAGCGCCGGCGTCCGTCTCAAGCGTGCCCGGGAACCGTTCGAAGAACGAGCCCGGCAGCTAGCCCAGGTATTAAATTGTGGTACTCGTGCAGTACGGTCGGCACAAGACTATCGTCTTTCGACGACATTTGCAGCGAAGCACGCAGATACGCGGCCAATTTTTTTAAATGCGAATGCATTTCATAGTCGGGCTATGTCAGGCATCCGGCGTTGTCCAGCGTTGTCCAGCGTTGTCCGCGGAGGAGGAGGATAGGTTGAGGAGGTAAGCGCCGGCAGGTGTTAGATGTGAAGCATCTTATGGCGAAGCTTAATCCGGCGGTGGTGGTGTGCGGCGTGACCACCCTACTGCGCATGCGCAAACCCTTTAAAAAAATAAAAATGAAAAACCTCTCTCTCCCTCCTCTAGGCATCCCTCCCCGCGGCAACCACACCCTCACTGCGCATGCGCCTCCCCTCTTCTCTCCCCTGTTACGCTCCCCCCTCTCTTCTCCAGGCATCTCTGCCCGCAGCGTCCACACTCCCACTGCGCATGCGCGCCCCCTCTCTCTCCTCTCCTACGCTCCCCCCCCTCTCTCGCCTCGCGACGCCGGCAGCGTCTGCTAGCGAGTTTCTTGGTTGAAAAAACCGACTGCTCGCGCTGCACAACCATTCACTGGCCACCCCGTATATATGGCAATGGATCTTGACCTCCAAGGTGGTGCCGGTGGGAGATTTCTCCTGTGCGTTGTTGAGCAATAAAAATTCGCAGCGTGCGCGTTAACTAAAAGCGGACTGCGAGTCTCTGTGTCCAGTCGGAGTCTTCTGTCTCTCATTGCACATTAGCAGCGATTGGCATGTTCCAGTAGGAAACACCGCTCCATCGCTGCGTGCTTTACGCATCCCCAGTTTTCTCTCCTGCGCAACGCTGCGATGAGCGCCAGCGTCAACGCCGCCGCCGGTGTAAGCGTTAGCGCCCGCTGCTTCACATCTACACGTGGTTCCCTTTAGCGGAAGATGGTGTAATTTTTTATCTCTCCGCTCTCCCTCCCTCTCCCATAGCAACAGCTGCGGGCGCGCGCGCTTATCCTCGTCCCTAGCAACCGGAGCAGGTGGTGCGGGCGGAGTAGCGGAGAGTGAGTGGAGAGGAGGAGCGCGCTCTGGTGTGTGAGGGCGCTCGCATCGCGGAAGCTCGGCGGAGCTCCCGCGTGTGTGGAGAGTGTAGCAGAGGGTAGGTGCAGTGCTTCGCCGCTCCTTCTCTCGCCGTTCGCTCTGTCTCCTCCCTGCACCCCACACCCGTCCGCTCGTTCGCACGTATATAGAAATGGAGTGAAGCGCGCGCGAAATGCATTCGCATTTCCTCACGATTTCCTTCGGGTAGGTGGGGGGCATTTTTTTTTCTGTGTTCTTGCTTGTCTTTGTGAGCGTTGCATGAAACGAAAGCTTCTAGCAAGACAGCTCTCCAGCTCTGACCCAGAGGTACATGTACAGCTTCCGCTCCTGGGTCACTCTATGAGGTTGTCGTGTACTCGACGTAGTAGTAGGCAACGTGGTTTTGAGTACATTGTAATCATTCAGCGTAAAAAAATTTCGCGCGTGTGCGTGTGTGTGTGTGCGCACGTGCGTGAATGCGTGTGTGTGTTTTGTGTGTGCGCGCGTGTGTAAGTGTGTGTGTGCGTGTGTGTTTTCGTGTTGAGCGTGCTTGTGTGTGCGTGTGTGTTTTCGTGTTGAGCGTGCTTGTGTGTGTGTGTGTGTGAGAGAGTGTGCGTGCGTGTGCATTGTGGGCTCATGTGGGCACACGTGCCCATCGCTCTGTGTGTGTGTGTGTGCGTGTGTGCGTGCGTGTGTGTGTGTGTGTGTGTGTGTGTGTGTGTGTGTGTGTGTGTGTGTGTGTGTGTGTGTGTGTGTGTGTGTGTGTGTGTGTGTGTGTGTGTGTGTGTGTGTGTGTGTGTGTTTATGTCAAGAGAGCTGAGCCTACATTTTCCGCATCGTAGGGCAGGCAAACTGCGCTTGAACAAGCAGTTTGCAGAAGTGACTAGCTGCCATTAGTTGGGCTAACTGCATCGCAGGAAAGCTAGCTTTACAATTATGAAAAGCGTCTATTGGTGTTTTCTTATGCTAAAACAACAGACTTGTAGCTCTTAACTGATAGCTAGACAGCGAATTTTTCTTCAAATAAAACTTACTTTTGGATGTATCATTCGTATAGTAAAATTCCTTGCGCTGGTCGGTTCTTCCCTTCGGTAATCAATATACTCACGTCACTAATATGTAGCGCCCTGTACACTGTACGCCCCAAGTATTTTTGTGCGCTTAACACATCAGCTAACACCTCTAATAACCAGCGAACGGTATGTTCTTCTTCTTTCAGTCAGCATCGCGCGAAATAAATGTGTCCTGTCAAGCATATTTGAAAGCAACCCAAACGCGAACGCGCTGTCGCTGCACAAAAGCTCGTGAATCAACGGCCATTATGCACTGAGGTGAAAAGAACTATGCGCTTGGAAGGCATCCATTTCCACAATTCACCAACGACGATAATTCAAAAGCGCCTAAAGTGCCGGTTTGCATTACAGTCGCAGCAAGCGTGTACAAACTTCAAAGTGCCACTTAAAGTGTTTGCAGAGTGCGCGTGTCACGCTAATTGCCGGCTTTCCAGCGAGTTTGCTGAAAGCAGCGCTGTATGGTCATTAGGCAAACGACCGAGCACGACAGTGAATGAATCACTGCGACGTTTTTCAAACTGGTGGGCGTGCGTATCTATTTGTCCTGCGCGTTTCCTTTTAACCTAACCGCATTTCCTACATCAATCAGAACTTTGCTGTTGTTTCCTGTACTTTGATTTTACGCCCTACCCGACGTTCATGCAATGTGAATAACGCCCACTGCAACGAGACGTATGTAAAATGGACTGTACAACATGCACCACTCTTGAAGCTATGCATGGCTTGCCGACTCTAACCATTTCCGGCAGCTGGTAGGAATGTACGAAAGTAGGTAGCTGCTGCGTCTCACTTACGGCCACTGCCTGAATGAGACAGCCGGTCCCATTTTGCAATACTAAGCAGTGTCAGGCGCTGAACGAAAAAATGGCCAACCTTACCACCTTCTTTCGGCTTTGGGAGTGTGAGTGAATGCGTCGGGTAACACAACAAAACTTCTGGGCGAAAAGCTGGTAGAGTTCAGGTGACGCAGTTGTGACTCGACGAGAAAGCAAGCCAGAGAGAGAAAGAGAGAAAGACCGAGCAAGAAAGAGAAATGCAGAGAGTTCGATGAGTAGTGCATCTGGTTTTTGCATTAGCCGGGGAGCAAGCATTGAAATCCAAAAAAAGAGGTAGATGAGAACTGTACAGGCAAGGCACGATCAACAGAAAAAAAGAGGCTATCGGTCATTGACGCCACTCTTTATCTGATATTCGTGACTCCATCTCCCAGTCATTCTGGCTTCGTTGTAAAAAGAGGGCGGTATGAGAGGCATAGTGGTTACTAAACGATTAAAATCACAGCGTGTCCAGCACATCAAGAGCTCTCCGGGCTGCTTCGACACGCCTGTGTTCGAATTCTTTTTCTTGTTCGCCACTGGTAGGTCCTGTATGACGTGGCAGAGCGGCCGCGTTCCCTTTGTATAGGACGCCTGCAGTTTCGATATTTTGATTAAAATTTGACAATCAATGTCTCTAATTGTGCCCTTTGTATATATATATATATATATATATATATAGGAAAAATATATATACGCTTAAAAAAACTGTTTATTGGTGACGTTTCGATCGGAGACCGATCTTCATGAAGATCGGTCTCCGATCGAAACGTCACCAATAAACAGTTTTTTAGAAGCGTACATATATTTTTTCCTATTTTGTTCTACCGCAACCGAAGCCAGACTCTTCATAATCTACGTATATATGTATATATATACGTATGTATGTGTGTGTGTTTGTGTGTGTGTGTGTGTATTACACCAGCAACTGTTACCAATCGGTTCATTATACAAATGAACTGGAAGAACAACATTGAAACTTCGGCAAGTGCTCTGCGTACACTAAGGGACCTTCGCTGTAAACACTGTACAGAGTCGCAGCAGGACAAACATTAGCCAGTACATTAGCCAGACCTCATCTCGAATAGCCCCTTCAGTCACGAATTAAGATGCGCATCTGCAAATGAGTGAGATTCACATGGCATAATTCCAAGGCACTCAGTATTACATTCCAAGAAAGAAAATGAAGGAATGTGTTGTTTTGTGGGAGTTTCAGTAATTAAAGTAGATTAGCGTGCAACTAATTATCTAATTATTCTGCCATCAGTCAGCGTCAAAACTTGGATAAAAAAGAATCAACTATTAGGCCCGTAATGCATGCACAGTTTGTTTTTTTTCGGTTGTATTCGTTTCGAGCGGAGAAAAAAAATTGTTACGTTGGTCCTGGAAAGCGGCACGTCGAACGATCGTCGAACATGGTAGTGTCTTCAGCAAAGTGATCCTCTGCAGCAAAACGCAGCACTATTGAGGTAAATGATCGCTAGTTGTTCACTCAGGAAGCCTGCAGGAATGTGCACACTGAGTTTCAGACCATTTGAAGAAACAGGCGCCTTGTGACGCGCCTCCGAAGTTCGCGTACACAATTGTGTACGCCATGACTGAAGGGCATAGGCGCTATTCGAGATAAACTCCCAGAGGCTATAGCATCGCTGTAGAATCAACGTAGAATTCAAAGTATTCCAACTTTAGAACGAGTGCAATCACCGGCCACTACAGCTCCATCTGTAATTGCAACAGGTGAACTATTAGCATGTGAGATATGCTAAAATATTTTAATGTTGAATACGAGCAAACCAAAGACAAATTTTCCTCTACCTGAAATGTAACAATGAACTCAAAGTCGATAAATCACAATATTCGTGTCCACTTTCTCGCGTGAACACTCGCCAGAACCACGTAAAAATAACCGTGGATTTACGTGAATCGAACGATGCACACGAATATTCACTTTTCCCCAGGACCATTAATCAGGGAAATGCATTCGCGAAAAAAGGTTGGTGACAGTGAAAATTCTGGTATATTTAATAAAATGTTGGAGCATGTCAGCCTTGGCTGGAAATGGAATGCATGAACTCATTCCCAAGCAGAAAATCCTCTTTCTAAAAGCCATTAAGGCAGAAATAGGTGTAAAGACAACTGCGTAGAAAAATTGCTTGTGTTGCTTTCATTTGGCTCATACTTGAAATTCTCACATCCTGGCACCTGCCATAGACTCTCTTTCGTTGCTCTATTTGGGTACAGCTAGTACTTGAAGAGCGAAAAAACCAATGCAGATGATAGCCGGACTAGTTGTGTACACCCTTTGAAAAACGTCAGAAACGACACAGAATGCATACCAGCAAAAAAGTATACCAAGTACAGAAAATATCTACAAATAAGGCTGCATATCAGTTCTCTCTGTTGCTTCACACTTCAATGCCTGTCGCTCAATCTCCTCGTTTGCAAAAAAGAAAACAAGAACATCTCGCGAAGCTGTCACGCATTGTGGGAATCAGCTTTATGAGGAGCAGTCGGTGAGTAGCTACTTAAGCCACAGTAAAAAAAAACGTCCTTTGACTCTTTTTTTTATACATGTGAGCAGGCCCGTAGCCACAAAATTTTTTCGGGGGGGGGGGGGGGGGGCACCCGTTGAAAACCGCCTATTTTCATTATTTATTCACGGTAAAACAACCCCCTCCATCCGAATTTCAAGAGGGGGGGGTTCCCCCCTTATTGCTACGGGCCTGCATGTGAGAGTCACATGTTTAACACTCCCTTTAAAGAGCCACGTTGACTCTTTTTTGGGAGTGTCGTTCATTGACTTTTTTGGAAAGTCGTGCGTCCCACCACTCTCCGAAAAAGCGTTAACGTGGCCCTCTAGGGAGAGTGCCACACGTGTGACTCTCGCGTGTATCAAAAAAGAGTGAGAGTTTTTAGAGTGCGCACTTCGAGCCAAGTATTACGAGTTGTAGAGATCTCCGTGAGTAATTGGAGAAGTTCCGTGCATATCGATGGCTTACTAGTCATGTTGACTATTGTGGCGTGTAAAGGGTTGCTTCCTTGCCTGAAGCAATGCCGTAAACCCACGTTACAGCATGAAGGTAACTTGTATAGAAACTAAGTGTAAGCAGCGTTCATTGGAGTATTTCTGCGGGTACCAGAAACGCTATAGTAGAGCTTGTTGAGTCATTGGAGTACATAAGTAAACGTTTGCGCGCTACGTTAAAATCGCCTTGTATAACAAACGGTAGGCCGGTCTTTCCTTACTGTAGGCTAATCTGCGCAAAGTGTATTTGCACTTTTCCATCTTTACTGCAGCTTTCCTGTGTTTATCCACACTGTGAATCAGGTGTTGCGCATACCCGCGTGCCATTTGCCGTATGAGAGAGTGTGCGCCACACGTGACTTTGGGTAAGGCTTTCATGACGTATGTGAGGGGGCATGTTACGCTATTCATGTCACGTGGTGTCACTCATGATCGTCATATGATCATACACTCCGATGGCGATTTTCGCATATACCAATTTCAGGAGGCTACCACAAGGGTACCCAGACGTACGCGGATACTCAGAGTGAAATGATCGAAGTGCCTTCGGCTCACAAAGAAATTCTTCGCATTTAGAAAAGTTGCGTGCAGAAGACGCCTTCTCCGCAGAGGACAGTAACAACAACCATACGTGACTTGTCAAGTCTGAGATAGAGGTATTGTCCGGTTTGCTTGAAGCGGTTGATATTAATTTGTCAGAGCAGCTTGATTGGAAAAAAAGAAATATGCAGTCACGTCATCGAGAGGGGTCACTTGTAGAATGTCACAATGCGAGATGAGGAAGCGTGTGGGATGGCAAAACGAAACCACAGGTGACACAGAAACGCTTCTGCAATTCTCGAGAGTATGACCAGTATCCCAGTGGCGAGCCACGCCAAGTCCGATGCGTTGCCGAGGCGGCGAAAGATTCACAGGATCCTGCGGGGAGTCTCAGTTCGCGACTTCCTTAATTCATCAAACTTACGCAAAGCATGGGTGAGGCACCCCAGCTGCAGCACCCTTTTCGAACGTCTTTGTGATGTCTCTTCATGAGACTTCATTGCCTCGAAAAACGATGGGGTTTACTCCACCATCTGCAAAGCCTTTCGTGTCCCATAGGAACTGTACAATGTGCATTGTCACAGGTTCTTGAAGTCCTACTGGCCCATTGTTGAATATGAAAGAGGTATGCAGCTAGGCACCCCTTGAGGTTAGTGCTGAAGCGTCCGGAATCAATTTGCCAGGTATATGGCAACACTTCTTGGCTGTTCGTTAACCATGCAATGTGCATACAAGGTTTGTAAATACCCGCCTGAAGCATTTCATCTGTAGCCCTACTCGGTGGCTCCGTCTCTGTTCTCGAAAACTCTAACAATGGTCTCAAACCTTATGTTCCATGACCCATTGTTAACACGTGCCGGCCGCCTAGGGGCTGAAAAAGATAATACGTCATCAAGTCGACTTCGACCCAGGGATAGAGGAACTATAATATAAAAGACATTTAGATATGGCTACGCCGTCAAGGCAGGCTCACAGAATCACCCTTTTTCTTACAAGCGCCTAGTAAATTAAGACATTGTCCGGGGAACCAACACCAGACTAATATTACCCGCATCGCTAATTTGTTACAACAGCTTGAAGATGAGTCTGCAGCGCTTAAGTTCAGTTTAACAGCTACAGCGGAGAGTTATTACTGTAAAATTACTAAAATAAATAGTTAAAACAAGTGTTTTGGAACTACAGTACTTTAGAGTGACTTGTGTTAGATGGTGCCAAATTGCCTGTGAGCACGTCTCCTTGCTTTCCCTAGGTTTACGCTTAGGGTATGAACTTAATGAAGAAATTGAGCAAAGAAGTGTCCATGGATGTAGCATACATAGGTGATCGCGTTGTCTCTTTATAGATCGGGCGTTTGACAGTATCTCTTGAAGATTCTTTTAGGACACGGTATAGTGAAAAATCATCAACATGAATCATGTTACTAAAGCGTTAATGTGCGATTATAGGAAAAGATAGTCTAAAAAAACTATGATCAAGGTTATATTATGCTACCAAGAGTGTCAATCTTTGGCTTCACCTTCGTGTCGGCGCTGAAGATCCGTACTTCTGTGCTATAGTATAAAGGAAAAAGACCGTCCTTTCTTGCATTTTCCAGCAATCCGTAACACTTCCCCGCAAGTCGCCACCTCTATATCGAGTTTTTGCTAGTGGCAAAATAGTATTGGCATGTGACAGCGTTATCGGTGTTATTTTGTCGCTCAGTACAATCCGAGGTAGTACCCAGAAAAGGGGAAAAATGCTTAAATTCATGTTACAATTTTTTTTTCAGGCATATTGCAAACCGTACACGCTTACATGCAGTCTCTGAAATAAACAAGTCATCACTCAAGCTTCTGTATAGTTTGAAAGTTTGTTCCACTTATTATAACTCCCCTTTCTATAATCATGTTTGAGACAAAAGCAAAACAACTTAAAACTCACCTTCCAGTTGCGTGGAAGTTGAGTTAACTGAGGTTAACTAAAGTTCACTAAGTTGAGGTGACGGAAGTTTAGTTAAAGCTGATCTGCCATCACGTTCGAGTTAAAACTCTTGCTTGATGTAGCGGTGTCGGGCTGGCAATCACAGACGCCCACATTAAAACAATACGTGCGTTCTCTCTCTGTATCACGCGACCGCAACACGGCGATCTTGCTCTAACGTGCGCGCCAGAACAGAGTTCATGTTAATAAAATGAGTGCCACCACAAACTAAGCCTGAACACGCAAACACACGAAGCTATGCTGTCTGTTGTCGACTCCCGGGGTAAGCTTGACCTGTTTGGAAGTTCGGCGCTGGGTGCTTGTGGCTCATGTAATCCCTGACCAAGAATTCCAATCCGATACCTTCCGGTATAAAGTAACGGGTGCTTTATTGCAGCAGCATCAACATTCCTCTTTATACTTTGTTGTCTCGAAAGCATTGATAATATTTTTTGTGGGATAACCTAAAAATCACTTTAGTAATAACTAAACCACGTTAATTGTTTTCAAGGCAGTTTGTCTCCTTTGACGCCTCTATTAAAAACATGTCACTTTATAGCCCGAGCAATGACCCACTATCGCATCCACATGATCTCAGAAATATGTATCTGTATTCATCAGTCTTACCCTTTTTCGTTAAAACATCACCTATGCTTGAGCTATCAATCAAGAAGCAAAAAAGTAACACGACATAACAGTTGCATATGGATGTTTAATATTCTGACGTGCGATCAGGGAGCAGTAGACCTGCCTCTGCTTTTCAGACGTGAACATATGAGGTGTAACTCGCGGCAAGGCAATAATTTGGCGTCCCGCAATAACATAACATGTAAGTTTTTATTGGCCAGAAAAAAAATCTATACAGGTGGTTTATTTGTAGAAAATACCAATTTTCCTAAAAAGTTCTGTGGCTGGCAGGCTCTTATTGCTTTCGAACGTGAATTCTATGTTGAGGCGGAAGTACTTTGCTGCAGATAAAAAAGTACCCTACTAAGCTAAAATGACACTGATGTCACCAATTAGCGAGAACTTCTTAATTGCCTTTTTAATTAATGACTTGAAGGCAGTTGTTTATGATAGAAAGTTGTACTGCGTGCCAATTTATGTCATACCATATTTTACAGAGCAGCTCTTTGTCGGTCTTGACCCGAAAACTCTCGTCATCATGAACGGATATGTCCCAAAACAATTGGGAAATCGCACTACTCACGGCTGATCCATTTAAAATGAAGGCATAGCAGGTGGTCAGCAAACACCATTCAAGATTTGTAGAGAGAAGTAGCCAGTAATTGAGAAAAAGCTTTAATAAACCGTCATCATTAGGTAAGGCGGAGCAAAATGAGACGTGGTGCAAAACGCGACATTTTGACTTTGCCTCTATAGCTAATACAAAAAAAGTACTTGTCTTTGTTTTTCTATTTCTGCGATAGCTGCTGTTAGTTGTCCACCTTGTTATGTGCAAAAGTTGATGATCGCTCACAGCGTTTGCGCGGGAAAAAATTACGCGGCTGGTGTCAGTGTATTCGTGACCCGTCAAAAAGGGGCGAAATTCTGCTCGGGTCAAATTTTCGGATCCGTGCATGAAGCTACTCCTACGTCACTACAACAACGTAATTATTTACATTGTTACTTTAGACTACTAGCTACATACCACCAAAATTTTTAGTTCATTTGGTGCCCGGGGACAAAGCGGGAATTTTTTTTTTAATTCGGGCATGTGAGAGGGGCAGAACGTAACAAAAAGGCATCAAATTGCCTTAGAGAGTGTCTTATTAATTGATCCATTTACTTACATTCATTATATATTATATTTCTTTGTTTGGGAGGGTTTGGACGTACAAGAGAATATCATGTAGAGCTTCCTGGGAGGAAAACGGCATGCAAAAGCACTGATTGCTGTTCAGCACAGGACTGCCTTCATTCACGCTGCTTTGAGGTTGTTCCGCGTTCCCAAGGATGCTCTCCAAGAGGCGCATAAATAATTGGAAGAATCTCCAAGTCAAGTCGTTCACAAACACGTCCTGGGATTGTGTTTTAATGACATCGCTCCAATACCGAAATTTAAAAAAGAGCATATGCTAGAAAAACCGAATCTTCCACAGTTTTAAATTCATTGTCTCACAAAGCCCAGCTGACGAAGTTAAAAGCCACGAAACGCCTGAGAAGTTCTGGATCAAAACGACAAAAAAGAGGCGAAGAAGATACGTGAGAACATACCTAGCCTCCAATCGTTGAATAATCCAATGAAGTGCAAGCGTTCAACAAAAAACAACATTAGCACAAAGAAAGACTGGTGGTGTTTGATCTGCAAGAAGTTTCGGAGCAACGCAGCACCGGGTTCTGTCTAGATTGAATGCATGAAGTGCAAGGACTAGGCTCATTAAAACTGCGTAAGGGTCCACGGAGTGAATTTCAAGTCTTTCTACTGCAAAAACTGAAGGGATGAATTTTTTTTTCACACTGTCTCGTTTTGCCCCGCAGGTTGCGGCAAAATGAGACATATTGAGCATTTTTTTTTATTTATTTTTAAAATAAACCTTCGAACAGTGGCAACATGGTCATATTTATGGAGCACATACCTTGTACCCAAAGGAAAGTTTCTGCATTGCCATTTAATGGTAACGAGTGAAATAAAAATTAATATTCACTATTTTCACATTTTTTGTCGCATTTTGCCCCATCTTACCCTAACTCAGTGCTAAACAAAGTGTCCACGCGTTTCAACTTCGCTCAAGCATCTGTACAGTCACGACGGCGTCTCAAAGTTTCGATTGTGTGTAACGACTTCATGACGTCATACTGCGACGTCATCACCTGGTGATTTGTTTCAATCACTCGTGTTGACTCCGTCAACTTTTGCGTTTGCTGCGCAAAGGCTTTCAACTTAGTAATCAAGAAGTTCATTAACGAAGTAATCAAGAAGTTCATTAACGAAGGCGGAACAATTGCCGGCCATTTAGGCCAGGCTAACCCCGCCTGTTGCAACATCACAACCACAACCACCCCCACCACCTTCATTAACGAGTTTGCTAATTAGTCGCATCAGTGTCATTTTTAACTGCGGCAAATTATTTGCGCCTCAAGGTGGAAATCATGTCATGAAAACTACAATAGCCTTACTGTCATAGGACTTCTATAAAAAATTTGCATTGTCTAGAAAAGGGAACACCCTGTCGAATCGATGTACCTTTTTCAAGGCTCCTGAGAAGCTTCTTTGCTTTATTTTTCCCAACTGCGTAATAGCCTTCAAGCCTAACACTTCTTTTATAACCTGAACACTTTTTTTCTTTTTTTGCAAATATAGATATTCCTACACTTTCTCAGCGAGGTTGTTCCCCATTCTTTGTAAGTCAAGACTGGCATCGCAAAACATTACACTGCGATGCAAGACGAGTACGTAGCCCCAGATATTAGTTGTGAGCGCTCGCTCTTTTCATATAATTGTTTACCGCTTTTGATGTGTGGTGCTTCCAATGTAAAACAATGACGATGTTTTGGTAATTGGATTCATTTGGCTACACAGCAGTTTTCTGGTAGGTATTTTTTCGCTTTGCTACTGAAAACATAGGATTATTATGGAGAGGTTACAGCTAATTTACCTGCTCAGGTGTTTCCAATGCAAATAGATTACTGAATACCGCCATGACTAACAGCGTTTTCTTTGAAATAAAACTGCGGTGAAAAATAAGTATTGTTTTGTAGATTCGACGTTTTTTTTCGTGACATGAAATCTATATGTATCAATATAAGGCTCATCAATTATATTTTAAAATTTACAAAAACTAAAGTGAGCTAATTACTATAAAGTTATAAGATTTGATGATGTAATCTGTCCATATGATCCGTGTGATGCACTTGTGCATGTGCAATATTGATATGTTTACAACAGGACAACCCTTTGAAGTGACTTGGTCATAACTCAGCGAAAGATACAGCGTAGAGCTCAACCATGCGTAATCAATTTATGTGGGATCGAAGAACCAAGGTAAAAAAGATTGAGTATCTAAAATGTCAAGCTATACGAGAAGCTCTGAGCAGCAAGCGGCAGACTAGAACAATGTTGCAGACTGTACTGAACCATATTTTCTGAGAAGGCAGTAAAAAAAGGTACTTTGACAAACGGTCCGAAAGGAGACACATTTCTGTCAGGGATTGCTGTCCCCTCGTCCCGCGCCACCAGAATCTGTGTCAGCCAAATTCCGCAGACCAGACTGTGTTTACATACTCGCATTTCTTATTTAATGCGGAGGATAAACATTACTTTGCTGCAGTTGCAAGCTATATACCGCTGCCTCATTTATCACGTACCAGCGGCCATGCTTACATATACCGAATATCTTGGCTACCGGCTACACTGCGTTCGAGGCCGCGCTTAGCTCCAGCACGGCCAAGCTGCCTTTTCTTTACGGTCCGGATCGACTAGCAGTGTTTTATAACGGCACCACTGCATACCATTATTCTTGGTTATGAATCCGCCTTGCGATGTCTATGTATCTTTTGTTGCCTTCGGCGCTGTATTTACTACACAGAAAGTTAAGCGGGAGAACTGGGCTCTCATAATTACTTTTTTTCATATCCTCTAATTTAGTACCGAAGTGATAACTTTTGCCGTGAAGGCATATAAGGGTTGTTATGTACAGTTCATTAGCTATATTTTTCGACGAAAAAAAGGGCAGACGCGGTTAAACATTTGTCTTTCTTTTACTTGTCCTTACCTACAGTTTCTATCGTCTTGGCGTTACCTACAGGTTGTCCTTACCTTTTGTCCTTACCTACAGTTTCTATTGCCACTTACATCTAGACGCTGGAATGAGAACATTAGACCTATAGCCAGAACTATTATCTTCCAGAACGAACACAAGAAGGTCTGTGACGTCATTCTACATGCCCGCCTAAAGTCTATGAAACAAAAATATTCTGTAGGTATAACGAAGCCACCTCCTACTTATAAAGTATACTTTCTTGAACCTGCCATGATATCGTTTCCCGATTACATCTCTCAATGTGGGAAATGCAGATGTTTTTATACCAATACAGCCTCCGCATTCAGCAGTACAACTATGGTCAAGTTGGGGAGGTCCTTAATAGTGCTTTCGAAGATATGCACTACCGAGGCAGTTTTTCTTTTGCAAAGAAAATAATTTTTTTTATTTACGGTTAAAGGAACTAGGCATGCATTCGTGTCACTTTCCAAGCGTGTTGTGCAGTTAAGGAGCGACGTGGAAACTGGCAGAATCTGGAGGGAGTTGGCTACAAACTGCGGCTCGAATTAACTGAGAATAGGTATTTCATAAGTACACACATTGCAGGAAGTCCATGTCGGTGCTCGTCGAATATTTCAACAATCTTGCTGTAAGCGCTGAGTGAAAACTCCACAAAACACTCTGCCCATGTCTACTAAGTGCTCAGAAAATACGGCTGTAAGTACTCACCAAGTGTTCCATATATTCAGCGACAGTATAGAAAGATATTCAGCAAGCACGAAGGACATACGGAACATGCTCGAGGTCCGTGTACTTAGATTTATGTGCACGTTACAGAACCCCCTGGTAGTCGAAATTTCTGAAGACCTCCACTACGGCATCTCCTCATAATTATATCGTGGTTTTTTGGACGTTAAACCCCTGTAATTATTAGTTAAATCAGTTATGGCGCGCCCTACTGCTTGTTACGCAATTGCAGTCATTTATTACTGAATCAGATCCAGAACACTGCAGCCTAATCTTATGCGGCGAGACACGCAATTTAATTCAGGATGGATCAATGACGAAAAACATGCTTCATACAACGTGCAAAACAGTTGCACGGCCACACGAAAATTGGGGAATCAAGACGCGAAGCCACCTCAAAATAAAAAAATAAATAGAACACTTTAATTGAGCTGTCTTGTTTCCAGTTTTTTCCGCTGCTGCAGTTTTTTTTTTCATAACCCAGAAAAGCTCCCTTGGTTAGGAAGACTAATTAAGTCAGGATTCTGCAGCGGCCCAAAAAAGCCAGCTTCCTCAGTCTGAAATTGCGCTTTTGAAGTCCAGTCCACTGCTCTCCTTACATTTTTATGTCTCCAGTTTCGTGTCCTCGGGGTTTACTAATAAGTGTACCATCGCAGAAAAAATGTTAATGGACACTCACTCGCTGTAGCTAATTTATTATCTGGCCAGCTTCTCAAGTATATCTGGCTCACCACTCGAATGTATTCTCTCCCCACCACATGTCCATTTTTTTTTAATCAAACTAGTGAGTCATATGCTCTTTATATGATATGTATCTGGTTTGTAGAACAGTGTTCTGAGCTAACGCTCAATCACTGCTGTTCTTGATATTTGATCGGGTTCGAAGAGTCTGTAACCAGAAAATTTAATTAATAACGAAGCTTTCTGATTGCATGAGACGGGTAATAATTGTTATTATAAGAGTTACATGCGTTGTACTGTAATATTGCACATTTGCAGGAACAATACTGATTCATACATTCCCGTATTCTATGCCATAATAGCGACAGGATATAATGTGTCGTGAAATGAACTACTTCCGGCCAAGAACTTTCTTCCGGCTTTCTGAATATACAAAAACGGCAGATCCCACGCACTGTGGGAATCGATGTGATGCAAAGCAGCCAGCAAGGAGCAAATCATGCTGTACATAATATGCATGTCATTATTTACATGTTAGGACCTGTGATTTGTGTTCTTCATACAGTCACGTCGCACAATACAAATTTCGGTGTATATAAAGCTAGCGAACTGGACGCAAGCGCACCATGAGCGTGGCATGTAAATGGCAATGTAGATGACATGCATGCCAAGATTTTCATGTTACCACCTACCACTTCTGTTCGATATATCATCACATCCCGCAATACCAATTTTGGTGTATATCAAGCTAGCGAACTGGACGCAAGCGCACCATGAGCGTGGCATATAAATGGCATTGTAGATGACATGCATGCCAAGATTTTCATGTTACCCCCTGCCGCTTATGTTCGCTTAATTTTTTTACGTCGAATCGCAGCGAGACGCGAGACCAATCTGCCTCCGTTTCGCATGCGTTCGTATTATCGCGCTCTGCGCATTGTGCAGACACCCTCCGCGTTCCAGCGCTTAAATTGACGGACACTGTCAATTCCAAAGTGTGTTCCTCGAACGCCTGTGACCACTGAGACGGGGTCGGTCAGAATGGAACGTGATGCGCGCGTCTCCCTCCTTGTATGATTAGAGACGCTGGGCACAGCAATGCTACGCAAGCAAAGCGCGAGCGCTGTAGAGTCCAACGCGACCGGCGTCCGTTTGCGCGCCCCAGCACCCACCTGGCACTGTGCCAGGGCACGGCTGGAGGGACGGACGGACGGACGGATGACCGGACGGACGGGCGGACGTGAGCATGAGACATTAAAGGCTTTCACCTTAAAATTTGGAGTATATCAAGCTGGCGAAACGGCCACAAGAGTGTCATGAGCGTGGCATGCAAGTCATGTTGCAAATGACATGTCATGGTTTGCATATTACCACTTGTCATTCATCCTCGTCATACAATCACGTCGCTGAATACTAAATTTGGTGTATATCAAGCTAGCTAAACGGCCACGGGAGTACCATGAGTGTGGCATGCAAGTGATGTTGCACATGACATGTCATGGTTTCCATATTACCTATATTACCACTTGACATTTATGCTCGTCATACAGTCACGTCCCTCAATACGAAGCTTTCTTGTATATCAAACTAGCGAAACGGCCACGAGAGTGTCATGAGCGTTTCATGCAAGTCATGTTGCACATGACATGTCATGATTTCCATATTCCCACTTGGCATTTATGTTCGTCATACAGTCACGTCACGCAATACCAAATTTGGTGTATATCAAGCTAGCGAAACGGCCGTGAGCGCGCCATGAGCGTGGCATGTAAATCATGTTGTATATGACATGCAGGTCATGATTTTCGTATTAACACCTGTCATTTATGCTCGTCATACAGTCACGTCCCTCAATACCAAACTGGTGTATATCAAGCTAGCGAAACGGCCACGACAGTGTCATGAGCGTTGCATGCAAGTCAGGTTGCACATGACATGTTATGATTTCCATATTGCCACTTTGCATTTATGTTCGTCATACCGTCACGTCGCGCAGTACCAAATTTGGTGCATATCAAGCTAGCGAGACGGCCGTCAGCGCGCCATGAGCGTGGCATGTAAATCATTTTGTACATGACATGCGGGTCATGATTTTCATATTACCACCTGTTATTTATGTTGGTCATGCAGAAATGTCTCATCGTACGAATCTTTGGATATATCAAGTTAAGAAAACAGCCTCAGGAGCCCTATGGCCATGGCGTGTAAATCATAGTTGTCATGACAAGTTAGTCATGATTTTCATGGTATGACCAATCACTCCTGTTTGTCATACAGTCATGTTATTCCATACCAATTTTGGTATAAATCCCATTAACGATACGGCCAGGAGAGCACAAAGTCGTAGGCGGCTAGATAGATAGATAGATACGCTCAAAGTCGCCGAAGTTCGCTAAGAAATGCTTCGCATTTAAAAAGTCGTAAAAATACAACTGCTACGTAACCCATGGTTCTGATTCAAGTTAAAGGTTATATGGGATATATATCACATTGGAGCATAATTTTACTTGAGATAAAGGTCAATTACCTGCCAGCATAACTAATGAAATTTAATTACACTGGGATCATTACAGCAGCTGGTGGACAAATCTCCACCCTACGCTTCCTTTTACGTGGCCCTACGGGACCAGCTTCAGCAGTGCGTGAAACTCGGCTAACTCAAGGAACCCGCAGGGTGCATAGAACCTGACGTGCGAGAGCCGCTACCATATACGTACTTGTTGGTTTAGCGCCGACTCTAATATTTAATCGATACTTAAAAAAAACTTTCTCAGCTACAATGAAACCAACAAATGTGCACAAACGTTTATAAACCACACTCAAATTTCAACTCACAAGCATTAAAACAGAAGTGAAAACTCTCAAGGGTGGTGGGGGCTGTCTCAAATAACTGGAATGATTTTTACGACAGGAAAGAGGAAACATATATTAAGGCGAACCTTCACGCATTTACTGTGGAATATACATTTCATATTTATGTATATCAGGAAACAACAGGCTTAACTACTTAACGTGCAATGAATATGCTCGGGCTGTCGCATTTAAGATCCATAAGCCTCCGTACATATCCAAAGCCTCTGAACTCATTTTCTCATATCGGGCGAGTACTGGAATAGTCGTAGCACGCTTAATATATAAAGCATGCGCTATTACATATATATTTTTTTCTTTTTCTTCTTCTTCTCCATCTAGCGGGAAACCGCTATGCTTCGAAGTGTGAACTGCAAGAGGTGAGCCTTTGCGAATGTCCGCAGTAGTTGGGACAGTTTTGCGCCGCCTATAAAATGCAAATGAGCCGCAATTTGCATTCCAGCTGGATTTCTCATACCCGCATGGCCGTGAGAAAACTGGGCTGTGTTCCCACGCCCATGCGGTACCGAAAGTAGATGTCATGACTTCAATGCAAAGATTCTTTTTGCGTCTCTCATAATCATATCATGGTTTTGGGACGTTAAACTCCACATATATTATTACTATTAAAGATTCTTTATGCGAGTATTGATGATTCCCAGACGCCTTACACTTTCCTTACGTTCAGTGATGGCTGGCCAGATTATATATCGCTGTTTCTTCATGAGTCGAGAGACATCCAGGGGCATGTATGGACCTTGACCTGTAGTTTCATAACGAAGACTGTTACGCATGTGATGACAGCAGTCGCTTTGTTTGGAGCCCACTGCGCTAGATTTGATGAAGATTGAGGCGTTTGAACGATAAATTTAACATTTTCTTAAACTTGGCTGACTTCTTATAGGTGATCACTTTTAAATGCGAAGCATTTCTTAGCGAACTTCGGCGACTTTGAGCGTTTCTATCTATCTATCTATCTATCTATCTATCTATCTATCTATCTATCTATCTATCTATCTATCTATCTATCTATCTATCTATCTATCTATCTGTCTATCTATCTATCTATCTAGCCGCCTACGACATTGTGCTCTCCTGGCCGTATCGTTAATGGGATTTATACCAAAATTGGTATGGAATAACATGACTGTATGACAAACAGGAGTGATTGGTCATACCATGAAAATCATGACTAACTTGTCATGACAACTATGATTTACACGCCATGGCCATAGGGCTCCTGAGGCTGTTTTCTTAACTTGATATATCCAAAGATTCGTACGATGAGACATTTCTGCATGACCAACATAAATAACAGGTGTTAATATGAAAATCATGACCCGCATGTCATGTACAAAATGATTTACATGCCACGCTCATGGCGCGCTGACGGCCGTCTCGCTAGCTTGATATACACCAAATTTGGTATTGCGTGACGTGACTGTATGACGAATAAAAATGACTAGTGGTAATATGGAAATCATGACATGACATGTGCAACATGACTTGCATGCCACGCTCATGGCGCGCTCGCGGCTGTTTAGTTAGCTTGATATACACCAAACTTGGTATTGAGTGACGGGACTGTATGACGAACATAAATGACAAGTGGTAATATGGAAATCATGACTTGTCATGTGCGACATGACTTGCATGCCACGCTCATGACACTCTGGTGGCCCTTTCGCTAGCTTGATATACAACAAACTTCGTATTGCGGGACGTCACTGTATGACGAGCATAAATGACAAGTGGTAATATAGAAACCATGACATGTCATGTGCAACATGACTTGCATGTCACACTCATGGTACTC
Organism: Rhipicephalus appendiculatus; assembly: GCA_030522465.1. NCBI lineage: Eukaryota > Metazoa > Arthropoda > Arachnida > Ixodida > Ixodidae > Rhipicephalus > Rhipicephalus appendiculatus. The sequence continues at coordinate 28,297 of JALIZH010012594.1, read as the reverse complement.
CCGTGTCCGTTTCGCTAGCTTGCTATACACCAAATTTGGTATTCAGCGAAGTGATTGTATGACGAGAATAAATGACAGGTGGTAATATGCAAATCGGGACATGTCATGTGCAACATGACTTGCATGCCACGCTCATGACATTCTTGTGGCCATTTCGCCAGCTTGATATGCACCAATTTTAAGGTGAAAGCCTTTAATGTCTCATGCTCACGTCCACCCGTCCGTCCGGTCATCCGTCCGTCCGTCCATCCGTCCGTCCATCCGTCCGTCCCTCCAGCCGTGCCCTGGCACAGTGCCAGGTGGGCGCCGGGGCGCGCAAACGGACGCCGGTCGCGTTGGACTCTACAGTTCTCGCGCTTTGCCAGCTTTGCTTGCGTAGCATCGCTGTGCCCAGCGTCTCTAATCATGCAAGGAGGGAGACGCACGCATCACGTTCCATTCTGACCGACCCCGTCTAAGTGGGCACAGGCGTTCGAGGAACACACTTTGGAATTGACAAAGTGTCCATCAATTTAAACGCTGGAACGTGGATGGCGTCTGCACGATGAGCAGAGCGCGAGAATGCGAACGCATGCGAAACGGAGGCAGATTGGTCTGGCGTCTCGCTGTGATTTGAGGTAAAAAATTAAGCGAACGTAAGTGGCAGGTGGTAACATGAAAATCTTGGCATGCATGTAATCTACAATGCTATTTACATGCCACGCTCATGGTGCGCTTGCGTACAGTTCGCTAGCTTGATATATACGAAAGTTTGTATTGCGCGACGTGACTGTATGACGAACAGAAATGACAGGTCCTAACATGTAAATAATGACATGCGTATTATGTACAGCATGATTTGCTCCTTGCTGGCTGCTTCGCATCACATCGATTCCCACAGTGCGTGGGATCTGCCGCTTTTTTAAGGACGTGTGGTACACACGAATTGAAGCATGGAAATCGAAGGCTAAGTAATGCGCACTTTCGTTTCCAGCATCTTCAGGTCGGGCCATATCGGCGTAACTTTGACTCGAACCCTTTCACCAGAGCCACTGTTACATTTCGCGGCCATATTCGTAGCGATATGACTGGGTTATCTCGAATAATCACTCACAGGAGCTTTTTTATTTAAAAAACTGATGCCGAGCTTCACTCCGTGACGCCTGCACAACGTCTATGTTCTGTGCAGAGTTACCAGCTATCATCGTTCCATTTTTGTGTCGAAACTGTAAAATATGCGGGGCTGTCTAGAATCTTGTTTAAGATACGGCAACAATTTCGTGATCGTTTTTTCACGAGCGTTAAAGAGGTCGTTTTGCAGAAATTGCGTCGTCGGCATCGACGGTAGCGTCGTTGCTTGTGAGCGAAAAATCAGTTCTGTCCATTAACTGAAATGCGAGATAGATGCAAATAAACAAACAATAAAGTATATTTGGTTCGAGTGAGGATCGAAACCAGGCATTCTGCGTTGCAAGCATTTGTTGTATGATGGAGCCATGCCAGTGCCTGAAACTGCCTGGTAAAAAAAATAATAATAAAAAAGACGCTCTCAGAATTTTATGTAATGGGAGGAGTCTCTTTAACGCATGTAACTTTGCGTTTCATGATCTTAAGATCGCACCAGGCGTCAAAACGTGTGGATTGCGCAACGAGTGGATAGCGACCAGGCCCATCGAGTTCTCCTGAATTTATGCACGAAACGGATCTGTCTACCTGTTTGGAGTCCTTTTGTTTCGTGTGCTTCCTTCTTTTTTGTTGAAGTCCTCGTCATTTTTTATTTACTCTCTGATCCTTCCTCTTTCTCTCCTACTAGCCTTCTTTCATCTATATCTACCTTCCTCCCGAAAGAGACGTCCTTTCTCTCGTTAATCTTAGCATATAGGTAATGGGGTTTTGTACACATCAGTATCACTTCCCGGTGCTGCGTAAGCACGCTATGCGGGCTTGTAATCGGACAGCAAATCGTGGTTAAAAGTACTCTAGTGGGCTTCGCATTTCTCGTTGAGTCAGCTTTAATATACTCGATAGTAGAGCATTGAAATAAGCTCGAACGAAACTTATTAAGTCGCCTAGATGTCCCTCATTAAACCTTGCGCCAGCGCGGCTTGTACTCACCGCTAGGACGCACTGGTGCGAGATATCAACATTTGCAAGCACAGAGACCGGCAGAACACGTTTTCAAAAATATTTTTCTCGCTTAAAACAAAATGTTTTTTTGCTAAAGCTTTCTCAATCACTAGCCAAAAAAGGTTACTAGTAAACGCGCTATTCAGCGTATTTTTGCTAAGATCACCTCAATGTTAAATTTACGACCAAACTAGTACAAAATTTTACCTTTTTTTTGCTAGTTTCTCGCCAGCTGTGGACATTATTGGGGACTATATACGCATGAAACTATTTTCTGCATGCAGTAAATGTTTCCGACAACCATATCATACAAACGATCACATTTCCATTAATTTTATTTTTTTTACAAAAAAAAAATGTCCCCGATATGGACCATATTATCCATGGTTAAGGTAGCATAAAAAAACCCACCAAAGCTTAAAAGCACGCAAAACATATTTTAAGTAAAAAGCCTACTATTGGTATAAAGAGAAAATTTTGTCCCCAGAGAACTTATGAAGAACGCATCTTTGAAAACGTGTTTTATGAGCCGTAGCCTCAAGCTTCAGAAAAAAAACACACAGCATATCCACGGAGTGAATTATGATGAGTGGGCGAAGCTGCGGAGGTTCATCGGTAAACCGGGAATCTTCCGTGAATTCTGCCCGGTACATCATCACCGACGTGAGATCGGGCGCGTTTATACTAAAGGGTCGATGAAAGTTATGGTGACTGAAGCAATCATGGTTACACCGTGAAATCTTCAGTGGTTTCGCCCAGAAGTAATCAAAGCGATAGTGTGTGTGAAATTTCATTCAAACTTCAACGACCGGTCGTCGTCCATAGTCCGCCAAGCAGCACGATCCGGCAAGCGCACTCGTACGGCGGTCCGCGCAATCGAAGAGCAGCTGCACCGCCAACGCCATCTAGCGTACCTTCACCCAACCGCCATATTGTGCGCCCTCTCGGAAACGAGACGAGAACTGGAGATGACGGCACCATATCCACGGAGTGAATGATGATGAGTGGGCGAAGCTTCGGAGGTGCGTCGGTAAACCGGTAATCTTCCGCAAATTCTGCGCAGTACATCATCAACGACGTAAGATCGGGCGCATTTATACTAAAGGGTCGATGAGAGTCATGGCGACTCGCAGCTCACTTTAATTTTACATGTACGTTGTGAATTTTTTGATTGTTTAATCACGCACAGGAGACATCTCACACAGGCACTACCTTGGAGGTCAAAATCCAGTGCCTACTGGCTGCATGGACAACCGAAGACCGCCGAGGTGATGCCGTAAGGAGCTTCGCCCCTAAATATATTCATCATATACAAGTACCGCCAGCTAGCGGACATTCCAAGAACTAAAACGAGAGGTGGCTACCTACTACATACAGCCGTCAGCACCTTTAACTCGAACGCTCCGATGCGTGGCCTCGGCTCGCTTGGACTGAGGTCAGCGCCGCCAAGCGTTGAAAATGATATGCTTGCAGCAGTTAACGATAGATGGAGCGTGCGTCGGTTTCACTAGTAAATTTCTGTTTCCAGTCTGCCTGACCGGCGGGTCGAATGCATTCACTTGGCATCCCGTTTTCGCCACGTTTCCCTCGTGGCTACGTTATCGCGCGCGCCCATGGCGTTCGTTGTCGTATACTTATCTCGACAATGAACCATTGAGTGCGACAGCTTACGCACCTTTCGAGTTTGAATTCGCAGCTGCTGCTCAAAAGAAATATATATATATATATATATATACGTGCGAGCTAGCGGACAGGATAGTGGGGCGCAGGGAGGAGAGAGAGCGAACGGCGAGAGAAGGAGCGGCGAAGCACTGCACCTACCCTCTCCTACACTCTCTCCACACACGCGGGAGCTCCGCCGAGCTCCCGCGATGCGAGCGCCCTCACACACCAGAGCGCGCTCCTCCTCTCCACTCACTCTCCGCTACTCCGCCCGCACCACCTGCTCCGGTTGCTAGGGCGAGGATAAGCGCGCGCGCCCGCAGCTGTTGCTATGGGAGAGGGAGTGAGAGCAGACAGATGCGGACACCGACGCCTGACATAGCCCGACTAAGAAATGCATTCGCATTTAAAAGTAGAAGCAAGACGCCGACCAAAAACACATTTTGGTCGGCGTCTTGCTTCTACCTTTTGACCGTCCATGGATCAAGCAAAATCCACATTTTTGCACCTTGTCTCCAGCGTTGTTTACAATGCCTTGTGGTGGCGGTTTTACGGAAGTAAACCTGAGATAATGTTTTTTTTTACTACGGTTCATTAACAGCCTTGTGCTACGTCCCCGACCACACGTAATTAGGTACAGGTTACATAACTCTAGGGCAACTTTTTAATTATTCATCCCATAAGACAGGTGCTCACCGGTACCAGATGTGTTATCCGAAGGTACGCCTATAGATACTGCTCGAGTGGCTTAAGTGTACGTGTCGCGTTATGAAATTGTTGTGTATGCTCCGTAGATTGATGACGCCCCATGCAAAGTTACTCGCAGCCTGTGTCGCAATGTTGATCTTGTCACTTTCACCATTATTAAGGCAAAAGCCTTTAATGTCTCATGCTCACGTCCCTCCGGCGTCCGTCCGTCCGTCCGTCCGAGCCCTGGCACGGAGCCAGGTGGCCGCCGGGGTGCGCAAACGGACGCCGGTCGCGTCGGACTCGACAGCGCTCGCTCTTTACTTGCGTAGCGTCGCTGTGCCCAGCGTTTGGAATAATTATGACCGACGCCGTCTTATTGGACACAGGCGTTCGCGGAATACGCTTTGCAATTTACAAAGGCTCCGTCAATTTAAGCGCTGGAACGCGGATGGCGTTTGTACGATGCACAAAGCGCGAGAAAATACGAACGCATGCGAACGGAGGAAGATTAGTCTCCCGTCTCGGTGCGATTCGCGGTAAAAAATTAAACAAGAAAACACGCACACATTCGGTTTGCGTGTTATCCCCCTGAGAGTGTAAAAGAAAAAATACATGGTACAGTCAGTCGAACGGCCACACGCTTTCGCCGTACACACTTTGGAATGTACAAAGTGTCCTTCAACTTTTAACATTTACGTGGTATGGTTGTCTCGTTAGTAGCGATTATTACCCTTTTTCTTACAGCCTTTATTTTACTACATATGGTTAGCAACGGCTGGGGTAGCAATTGTTACCAATTGCTCTTAGTAACGACAAGGGTAGTAACAGTTACTACCCTCACCGTAACTAACTGCAGGGTGCCAACATACAATATGACAAGCGCTTACTATCCGAAGTTGGCAAGTAGTACCACCTTTTTTTTAAGAGTGTGTGCGATGTCAGTGTACGGTCAAGAACACCAGATTGTTGAAATTTTCGGAACGCATCACTACGGGGTTCCTCATAATCATATCGAGTCCAAGGCTTGAAAAACTCTACATATTATTATTACTATAATAACTATAGGTTGATATTGTCATAGTGGCTGCCACGTCATAACCGCTGTTGTTTTAGCGCCGTGTACTGCCATGCGTAGTAGCAGTTGTAGTAGCCGAAGCAAAAACTAAACTTTATTATACACAAAAACAGGACGGGGTCCTACCCCATACCGACGAGAAGGCAAGGGGATAAAAACGGAGGCTTGTGCTTCTATCCCCAAGCCCCACTGACCCGGTCTATCCGCTCAGATGATTGGCTCACTCGTAGCCGATCGTCCAGGGCTATGCTGTACAACAGCGCCCACCCTCCGTCTTCTGTGCCATTAGTTTCGTGTACTCCGGGCTGTGCACACTCCCACGGGGTATGGAAGTGTGTTGGTATTGGTCCGCAGCATCGACGCAAGTCTCTTACATGAATAAGCCTTAAGCTATCTACCCGGAAAGCGCGCAGATATGTGTAGGTGCGTCTGTTACCTACGTATCATGGTTGCCTACGCGGCGCTGAGTTTGTCGTGCTGTGAGAATAGATTTCTCTATTTTCCCTGAAGTATATGAAAACCTGCGCAACTAACCCAAATTGTGTGCCAACCCCGTTCCAATGGGAGGAAAACTGGATGTTGCAAGCCCCATTAGTCACGGCATATTGCACGTGGAATGGACTTGCATTTTGTCTCACGAAATATTTCAGATAGGAAAGCGTACGTGTATTCAGTCTGTCTCGGCCGGTACGTCTTGTCAGTTCGGCGCATGAGAAACATAACTGACGCGTTTCCATTTCCGGCATCCGCTTAGCTCCGAGGACTAACCTGGCTTCGTCTTGCGTAAGCTACGTCTGGCTGCAATCTGGTGTTTCTCGTCGTCCTGACTCTAGTCAGAGCCTGATGGGAGTTAGTAGAATGTGCAGCGATTCATATTGGATGTTAGAAGTTGTGCGATCTTTCGTAATACCTTGCCATTAGTCTGTTAGTCTCGAACACATGAATGTAGTCCATGCGCAATATCTTTCTTTGTTGTCGCCATTCTTTCATTCTACAAAAAGTGCCCAGCACTGTATTCTTTGATGTCAATAACTGCACACCAAAATGAATTCCTACCGCCATACTGGGAATACTCGCAAAATAGTGGCACCCCTGGCCCGGAGTCTTTTTTTGCACACCCCCAACAGCACAATAGTCATCGAGCTTGCTTGCGTTTCTTTTTTTTCAAACTTTGACACTCAATGCTTACCTACCAGGAGTGTAATGTCACATTGATTGCAGAAACGCGGTTCGTGGCCCGGGAATACCGAGCGTATAGCTTTGAAGGGCCTCTGAACTATTTCTGAAAATACAAAGAGCACGTTGTTCTCCCACGGCATTTTCTGCCTTTTCGGTGCAGTCTGTCACGCTAGCAGTCTGACGTGGCCTCACGAGGACATGACCTCTCGATTGGTCCCTTTACAAGAGATACCACGCGAATTGTCTCCTGAACTGCCTTGTCAAACAGTCGCATGCCTGTTCTGCTGCCTAGTCTCGCAAGCCTATCGTGTGCGGTCAACTGATTTCACTTCGTTTTGGGCGTTTGTGACTTCGAAACCAAAGATAACAGCCCGTAGCCGAAAAGCGAAAAATCCTGATGGGCTCAACGTTTATTGCTGACATTATCGACGTGTTTTATGCTTAAGTGGCGATAAATAGATAGCGCCTGCAAGAAGTGTAGTGAACGCGAGACAGAAATCACTCTCTCATCTTTGAAGTCCGAGTTATTAGGGGCCTTTTAGACCAAAGAAATACGCGAATAAGACAGGACGCTTATAGTACTGCAAAAAAAATATATCCGGCAGCAACCGTGCATTGTGGGAATCAATTTCGTGCAAAGCAGTCGGCGTTGTCGCACTTTGAGCCGTGTCGTCGTGTCGTCTCTTCTTCAGTCCTTGCGTATATTTAGCGCTGTTTTTACATCCCAAGCATGAGCCACCAACTAGCCCAACTCTCGCTATTTGAGCAATGTTTTACGAAATGTGTCGACGTTTCAGTGTAACTGGAGCAGTTTAGTTCATGCTGAAGGCTTACTAGGCACGTTGACATCGCTGTCGTCTGAAGAGTAGCTCATTGTCTGACGTAACGCCGGTCCCTATGTTACAACACAGACGTCACAATTATCGAAATGAAGTTTAAGCAGCGTTCATTGGCATGTTGCTGTGGGGAGGAGCAACACCAGACTGCAGCTTATTAGGTCAGAAAATTACATATGTAAACGTTTGGGTGCTATACTAAAATCACCAACTCTAACAAATGGTAAGTATTTTTTTTGCTTAATCCACGGAACGTGTAATATCAAATATTCAGTGTATGTTTTGGCTGTGCTAGATAATATAGACTATGAACCACGTGTGGCACATACCCGCACATCATGGCCCATGGTATGCGTTTACGCGCCACAGGCAACTCTGGGAAATTGATTATTGGCGTATGCGACAGACATGTCGTCATATTCATCTCATAACTTACGAACCATGTAGGTAAAACAATCATAACCTAATATGTCGATTATGGTGAGTGCAAAACTAAGGCAGCGACGACGAGAGCACCTAGTCGTAGTCGGCTAGATGGAAAGACGAACAGAAAAAAATGGCCAAAGTGATTTTCATTCAGAAAGGAATGTCTCGCATTTAAAAAGATGTCGCAAGGCGTGCGAGATGTTTTTTAAGTGAAGTGCAATATGCGTTCGGGTACTCTTTCAAGCTTTCTGCTATGCGCTCAACTAACCTGCTTTCGCAACCATACGTGGTACTGGTTAAAATCAGAATGCCTAAGCTAGTTCACTTATAAAACACCAGTGCTTACTCAGCGCATGCTATCCGCCCGCGAGGCCTAGTGGCCATATACTGCACGCGTAACTCGCAAGAGCATTTTCGATTTCAACATGCAGGAAGTTGTCCATTGTTGTATTTTCGTTTTCTTTCCGATTTCGCAGAACTCTGTTTTTCTGGAATTCATTTTCTTGTTCATTATTTGTAGTTTTTTAACCACATGTTAACTTTTACTCCTTGGCTTCGCCTGGTTGGCTTGCGTCACCTGCTTGCTTCACTTGGTCGTGATGAAAAAACTGCGTATCCTTCCGTCGCCCAGCTCTACTTGTTTTTAGCTATTGAATTTCAGCTCAACGCTCCCTTGCAGAAGCAGCTAGAGTGCCTAAACATAATTTCCTCCTTATAATGTTTCTTCATTTTCCCAGAAATTTGTCTCCACGTGGCGTAGACTATGATAAGCATTGACTGCCCCGGTATTTCTATGCAGAAATGGAGTATCAAAAGTGATGTGAGAGTAGGAAATTCTTTGTCGGTACCAAGATCTCTTTCCTTCTGGCGATAACGGCGACATAACGACATTCATATAGTGTAACAGCGACCTATAAACACAAGAATTGAACATCTTTCTGTAGACTCAAAAATCTGGGAATAAAAGTAAATCAATATTTTTGTGTTGTTATTACAATAGACAGTGATGAAACGCCTAGAACTACTAAGCACATGAAATGACATCGTTATACATTTGAAAAAAAAATGATGAATGGTAATAGTGCAAATATCATAACAAACATTCCTTAAACAGAGGAAATAAGCAAATATGTATAAGAGGTTGTCTAAAGTGTAATGTTATGCAAGCACAATTAGAGTTAAGTCAAGACACATTGCCTTCATAGAGAAATAGATTTCCATCCAGTCTTCTTGGGCTCAAAGAAAACACTGGAGTTATGATACTGATTACGTGCGTTGCGAAAACTTTACTCCGCTGGGGCTGGTGAAGGCGGTTCATGTCAGGGAACTGGGTGCGCTTTGTGGCTACCTTTAAAGCCGCCTTCTTAAAGTGTTTTAAACAGGAGTCAGGTGTGCCACAGGATGGTGTAGTTAGAATCGTGCTGTGAAAATGAATTCCATGCTTAGTTATCGAAGACAGTAGGTTCGAACAGTATGCTTGGACGATCGAGCAGATTACGTTTGTGTTCTACAATCTTGCTTTTCTGAGCGCCATGTGTAGTTTTACCTTAATACCGAGGGTAAATGGGAAGTAGAAATTGGTTTTATGATCAACTAGCAGAAGGACCAGGAGCAAGTATTATTTTAACAAACACAAAAAGAAAGATGGTTAGTACGAAGTGCTGCCAAAGCCCTTTCTGGAAGTAAAGTGTTAATTATCAAAGAACAGTACTTATCGGCACTATTATAAACTCTCAACTGGTGTTAATGCCACATATCGAATAGCTCAAATCTACATGCAGAAAGATAGCGAGCTTATTGAAAATGTTGTTGTTGATACCACAAATTGCTATCATTTCTTAGACATAAAGTTGAAATATTTTCCTTATTTCGTACCGACATGTCGAAGTTGTGTTTGGTCTTTCTTATGCTACAGTCCGTCCGATTTTTTTTTTGTCACTGACGTTCTACACACATCAACAACTACTTCATGGCTGATGCCTGCGAAATGTTAGAAGCTACATGACGCAAACAGCAATTAAATGCGATTATACTTACAGCATCTCCGAGTGTTGCTAAAGCCCAAACGTCACTACAAAGACATAGATATTGTAGATTAACAAACGTCATTCGCTCCTTTGCTCTATCTAGGTATCATAACAAGCCGTATTGTTCACTTGCTTAGAATGTGCATTCATATCAATCTGCTTTTTTAGAAGCTTGAACCATCTGTAACAGCAAAAGGTGCAACTCTAGCAAGGTCATTCATATGAAAAGTTTCAAGCATTGTCTGTGGAACTTGCTTAGGAGTTATTGGAATTTTATGTGAGGCATTCAGCCCTTCATAAATTGCATATTATTAAGCCGTACTTCAGAAGCTGGGCACTTATAACAAATATACCATAAAGAGAGAATCTCTCGCAATGAAACTGCTTTCATTTATAAATCAGGCGACGTATTCATAGTCCTTCACGTCTTTCTGGTGTGTGGGGAACAAGAGAGAGAGAAGGAATAAAGCAAAGGTAAGGAGGTTGACTAGACTACGTCCAGTTTGCTACCCTACACGTGGGGAGAGGAAAATAAGTAAGTAAAACAGAGAGAGAGAAATATATGCACATTGCACACCACATACACAGTGCAGTGTTTCAAAGGCGGCTGGTCAGTGATGTTGCCTTCAAGAATTGTAGAGGGGCTCGTGTGGTTTTCTGGGATGATGTACTTGGAGACCATGCACCCAAGATGTTTTCCCGAGTAAAGGTACGATGATGCAGTCTCTCTAAGGCACACTGGAGAGTCCGGCGATCTTGTTCAAAGTCCGGACAGTGGCACGAGATGTGGTCAAGAGTTTCTACACAGCTGCAGTTATCACACTTGGATGAGTCAGCCATACCAATGCGACAGCTGAACTTCGTCACATCGCGCATAATGCCACACTTACGCATTGTAATTCTCCACTCGTCGCCCACAGAACCTCGAATCTCCAACTACACCTACCATCAAAGACTTCGCGACGTGACGCTACAATGCTGTGCCGGTTGTGGGTCGGTGTAGCATTTACCAAGAACAAGGAGAAATAATAAAGTACTTCCCTGGAGTATACAGACAGTGCATGTTCATCAACCCGGCTAGGTTTATTGCCATAAAACTATTTCTTGAGCATAAGTTAAAGTTTTGGTTGTAGAAAGCAATCGGTCTTTGCGAGTAGCCTCATCAACAGATTCATAGCACACGCTCTCTTTAGATGCTGCTGTTTAGATTTAGGCATAGAGCGCGTATCGCCCACCATTTACGTACAAGGGGTGCTAGTACGACAACGGTGTCATTGCTATCAACATGCTTTACTTATTTATTGGTAAGCGTACATTTCATCTTCCCGTGATACCTCAGTCTTACTGTCATTATTTAACTTAAGATGTCTTACGACCTTTGTGGCAATTACTTTGAGGCTTTTCCACAGGCATATGCTATACCTACATCTTTCACTCTGTTTTTCGTTATGCAGTAGTGTTCAACATCATGTCCACGACCTTTTGGTCACACCTTGTTCTTCCACCAATGTGCATTACGCATCATCATGTGAAGACACATTAAACAAATGTTAATCAGTGTAATTTCTCTTATATCTCGCTCTGCGCAACAACTGCATGTCACTAGCACGTCGGAAAATACGGTAGTAAAGCCTCAGTTACACTACGTTCATTTCCGGGAGCGCAAGGGATAGTCGCATTTGCAGCGCTAGACGTCAGAAACATCTCGCAGAAAGAGAGCACCTGTCTAAGTAGCTTGTAGATATTGTGAGACAAACTCCTAAAGCGTGCGCCGTCTAGCCGGCCCGCTGACACATATCGTAAGGTACGGCGCAGAGAAACTACGTCTTGGCGTAGACGCCACTCTGTGGAAAATACACAGCCTTCTCTGACACTGCACATGCAGTAAGAACAGGCGTTGTCCATTAGGAAGTACTTCCGTATTCCTGGGCTTTTGTGGAGACAACTCCATACATGACGTTACAAGCATCTCGCATTTGGTAAACGCTGAAAAATACACCGTGTTATTTTTCGTCCGCCCAGGCTCCTGCCTTGGAAGTCAACAGGAGCATTTGTTCGGCTTACTCTTTGCTAAGATTCGGCAGTATCGTGGTACAAGAGTATCGCGATAGTATTTCACAGATACTTTTGAGTATCTGTACGTCTGTATTTAGATACATTTGAAAAATGTAATTACATTTCAGTGGTGAAATACTTCTACGATGTATTCATTCTATCACGATAGTATGCAGGACACGGGTATCTCGTTACCTTTCTTTTTTCTGGACGGAAATGAGCTGAGGCGGGTTTCCAAGGTGGGTGTTTTGTTGACGCCACCTGCATACCTGTCGTCAACGGCGTCTTTAAAGCCGCAGTCCCTCCATGGGCGGTGATACATATGTTCATGAGGGGTCAACATTTAAGCGCACTTGCTTTAAACAACAATGAAATATACTTTCTGGATATTTTCTAAGCGCGAGGACGCTGATGAGATCAGATAGCCCACCAAGGTGGCCTGTGTTGGTGGGGCGAAATCCCCTCTGCTTAGGTTTACGCGCAAGTTAAAGAACCCCGGGTTGCCGAAAAAACAACAACCAGGTATTACTTTTCTCTATCTTGTTCGACAGGCCAGAAAATCAATTTTACTTAACTTAATAATTTAACCTCGCAGTATGGTCTAGTAGTATTAGTAGGAAGCTCTGTTTACGCAGTATGGGCCTGTCAGAATTAGTTGGCATGGTTGCGCCTAGCAACTATAATTGCAAAGCGCTCGCCAGTATGTCCTAATGACCACTCGAAATTACAGCGGTAACCTAAGTATGGTTTGCAAACACGTTCAGTCTGCTTCTACTCCGAAAGGATGCAAGAACGACGTCGTGTAGCACATTAGGTGCAAATCAGGACAGTTTTACGGAAATGTAGCAGGACGTAGCAGGTTTCACCTCTTGGCGAAGTTTGACTCAAGTGGGGCAGTTACCACATCACGGCGCTTGACATGGTTATCCCTGCATCTTATAGAAGCAGGGCGCTTCGTTCGCTGGTATGCGTTTGTTATGATCCCACTCTCAGTAAGTAGCACAAACAAGCGGAGTAGCCGAAGTGCTGTAGGCTTCAATCTCTCCAAAGCAATAAAATCAGACGATAACACCCACACCCCTAAATTTAAAGAGATAGCCTTGGGTGTCTCATTCAACGAGGAAAGTGATCATCGGCGTCCCGCGTCGTCGGTGTCAACATGAGTGATGCGAAATATTACCATCACATGATGACGTCTCAAATGACGTCATCGTGACGTTACAGATCGCAAGAATTTGTGGCGTCATCCCATGACACCATCGCTTGGTCAAACGTGGGCCGATCACGGTGGCAGAGTAGAACCCCGTGTGGTGCCGAAGGCTTGCAATATATCCCATCCTGGAGGCAGTGCTAAACCTGGTTAGGTGGTCCGCCGCGGTTGTGTAACGGTTACGGGGCTCGGCTGCTGACCCGAAGGTCGCGGGTTCGATCCCGGCCGCGGCGGTCGCGTTTCGATGAAGGCGAAAATACTTGAGGCCCATGTACTGCACGAGGTCAGTGCGCTCTAAAAAAGAACAGATGGTCAAAATTTCCGGAATCCTCCACTACGGCGTACCTCATAATCATATCGTGGTTTTCGTACGTAAAACCCCTTATATTAAAAAAAAACAAGTTAGGTGCAGAAACCTTTTAGAGGAGAGCGGGGAGTATCAATACATAGACTGAGAAAAAAAATTGGACAATGAAGTCTGCGTTCCAGTTGTCTTAGGCGAATGCATAATAGACCATTTGAGTTTCAAGCGACACTTAACTTCGTTATGAGTGTGGCCCAACTGATACATCAGGCGTGATTGCCGAAAGATAATGTCACGCCATTCCCGTCATGTGAGCACCTTCGCGACACACATCTGCCAAAGCGAGACGCGGCTGAGAAAGACCGATACCGTACTTGCAGTTATTTATGCGAACGCTGCTCATCCTCAGTTCGAAATACCACCACTCGTGCGTAGTTTTGTCTTTCGACTTCACTTTCTTTGAGCGAATAGCCGCTGTTTTCGTCTGACTGCTCTCGCGCGATAACATGTTTGGGGATTTGCAACTCTTGCGAAATACGTAGTCATCTTGTAAGCGAGGTTCAGTACACCACTGTTGCAGTATGCAGGTGTACGAGGCCTATAACACTTGCATATGTGTACTGCCGTACCAGACACACCTAAATAAAGTGGCTTATTTGCTCTACGACGCTTATTTTCATGAGATACGATTTAAGCCTTTTTTCCGTTTGTTATTCATGAACATTTTTAGTTGGGCTAGCCAGTATTACAACGTCCGACCCGGTGGTACATTGGTTACGGCGCTTTGTTGCTGACCCGAAGGCTGAAAGCTCGATCCCGGCCGCGGCGGTGGCATTCCAATGGAAGCGAAATGCTAGAGGACAGCGTTTTTTTTTTTAGGGGGGGGGATGTTGGTGCACGTTAAAGAAGCTCATATTATCGAAATGTCCGGAGCACTCCACTACAGTGTCCCTCATAATCAATTCGCGGTTCTTGCACCTAAGGCTCCGCATATCATTATTAGTAGTCTGTACTAGTATTCACTAGTAGTAATACACATTTGTCAGGTGGGCAGTAGCGGGCATCCTGTTCCATAAATATCGCAGATTGCCAAACTTAAAGCGCACCATATGTTTCTATGAAACCACTCTATAGACCTGTCGGAAGCTGAACATTATTCCGTGTTCTACAGAAAATCATGAATTTTAGGTTATACGCATCATAGGCGGAGAGTACGGGGGGGCTCGGGGCTCGGCCCCCCCCCCCCCCGGACGGTTTCACGGGGGGGCAGAGCACCCCCCCCCCCCCCCCCCCCGGGAGCCTGCCCGGGATACTTTTTAAGAGCTTGGCCTGTAGGTCCTCGTCCATTGAAAACGAGCGTTTGGCCTCCTGTCTGGCAGCTATTTATTTCACAGGAGGCTGTTTATACCTGCTTTTTCATTTCAGGCTTTTGAAATTCCGATCATGGACCAGTGACAAGTGAAACACTCAGTTAATAATTCTCCTCAAAGAGATTTGTATGTGCAGAATATTTTGTGTTAACAAACAACAGAGGTGACCTCTTAGTGTTCTAAGTGCAATTTTCTACCACCTGAGAATTATTTTTGGCCATCACAAATTGAAGATTAAAGCTTCCTGTACCAGCATTAGGCCACTGTCTTACGCCTGGTGCACGTTTTAACAAAGTAATGCATGTCAATAAAGAAAATTGGCGGGTCCCACTCATTGGGGGAATCGATTTTATGTGATGCAGTCACCGAGTAGCAGCCTATACGGCATTTTTCGCTTTGAGCGAAGTGTTGCGAGGAGGATCGATGTCTTTGTGTAAGTTGAAAAATAAATCGGGAGTCATCACAAGAGATATTCATACTGATATCGCGGTGTCGGCGCCAAAGAGGATAAGCGTGGTATTAAAGTCCTTAATTATATTCTTTAATTTAGGAGGCGGACATGCTCTCTCTCTCTCTCTCTCGATATATATATATATATATATATATATATATATATATATATATATATATATATATATATATATATATATATATATATATATATATATATGTGTATATATATATATATATATATATATATATGTGTGTGTGTGTGTGTGTGTGTGTGTGTGTGTGTGAAGCGACAGGGAGAACAATGTAGAAGAGCAAGCCGGGCCCCGCCCCCTCCGGCAAAATGAAAACTCTCCGCCTATGATACGCATCATGCATAAAACAATTTGTGGCTTATGCATATTCGCAAAGAGAGAGAGAAAAAAAGGCTGCCCCCTGAAAAATAACCTAAGCACACGCTGTCATTCGTAGAGCTACAGGAGAAGCATCTTAATTATGACGAATGAAAACTTATTTTCTCACCACTACAGTGGCGAGAAAACGAGTTCCCATGTTACTATAGTAACATCTCAGCAGCGAGTGCGTTCAGACAGGTATACGCCCATCCCGTGACGCGATGAAAAGGACGCGGCTCAGGTTTGATGAACGGGCCATATTTCTTATTCATGAGGCAAATACAGATATCGAAATCAGTCAGCCGTAGACAGCCTCTGAAAGCAGCCCTACACACCGTGCATGCGTGCGTGAATGCGAGAAATCTCTAAATCTCCATTCGCGCACATCCCTCCATATACCGTCGTCTTCATCAAAAGAACACGAGATGCGTACGCGTAGACACTGGAGATGGACGTGCTTTCGGTGCCTCTTACCTAGACATAAATTACGTTTCCGCTCGAGCTGTTCAATCATGCCGGAGACGCTGCTCTTTCGTTGGTTATTCTGCACGCGCATCTTACGGTAACGGCGCTATGACCGCTTGTGGGTATATAGATATATGGTAAGTTTCGTTGGTCCTCCTGACACCCACGTACTTGATTTTTTGCTTTCCTTCCAATATCCGTTAGGAGAGGATAAAAACGCGCGTGATATTTCCATTTTGTTGGAGATTAGGACTGCAATGGTATCCACTTCTTGTGCATGCTGGTGCTGGTGTTGCACACATTGCTGCGCTGCTTAGTTCCGCTGAAGTTCACTTATGGAATTACCGGGAGTGCTCCCCGAGCTTTTCGCGTTGCCAGTAGACTTCTTTGTACTCCTAGTTCGCGTCTATATGTCATGACGGAGTTCTTTGCGACGCGAAAATTTGCGGGCTTAGGCGGCGTGCGTATGTTGTTGCTGCCCTTTGGCTAAAGTGTCGTCACAGGCTGCGTGGGATGAATGCGGCTCATGAGTCTTTATTGCGGTTGCCAGCAGGAACAGCCTCGAGGGACTCGTATAGCAGAAGTCCCCTATGAATAATGGCGGTATCCTCGGTCTTGTAAAATCAGTATTGCGACAACTGTTGCCATGTTTGCAAGCAACGTGGGTAGGACACTTAGGGCTCGTTCACACAGCCGTCAAACGACCCGTCGCGTCACCGTCACGTCGAAAAAACGTACAGCAGACACGACGGAGCTGCGTTCGAACAGACGACGGCGGATGCAACGTCGACAGCAACACGTTTTTGTACAGTGTTGACCGACCGCTCTCCTGTTCACTTAAACGTGGAGAAATTAAATGAACATTTTTCAGTAAGTAAGTAAAATCAGCTTTTATTGGTATAATGTTAATGTAAACAAGAAATAAACGGTTACTAGTACATTACGAACGCAATATGAATGTTATTGTAAAGCAAGAAATTGAACGGTACTGATCGCTGCAACTGGCAACACTGACCACTCTAAAGATGGCGAGCCACAGCAACAACGCGTCTGCCGTCGTTATGCTTGGCGGTTTAATGCTGATGTTTTTGCTTCGCAAGCGAAGACAGCATCGAGCGCGTAAAGTGCGGCGACCGAGAAGCACGTGGGTTCGAAACATGTGTAGACATCGCAAGTTCGGCCACTCGTCTTTGCTCATTCCTTTGCTGCGCCGGTCCGACCCGGAATACTACTTCGAGTAAGTACACTTTATGGTATGTTCGTGCAGAACAGTATTCATAATTTATGGTGTTATTACTCACGTATCATAGCTGCTTCGGACGTTGTCATTTAGTTTACTGTAGCCACAGTTCGCGCAGTTCGTGGTAGCCGAGCAACGCCCGAGGCTACGGTGCACTTATGATGTTGGTAGAGCGTAATAAATTGTGATTTCTCGTTCTTTTCGAGATATTCATTACTGCAGTGCTGTGAATGGACTATTGTTAGAAAATGTTTTATACATAAGCACAAATTTCCGCGCAGCTACATGAGGATGTTTCCGGCGACGTTTGAGAAGTTGCTGTCTTTGGTTAGAAGTGGGATCGAGCGACTGGACACCAACTGGAGAATGGCCATCTCGGCGCGGACACGACTCGAAATAACACTTAGGTAAATAGCTTAATGAATACGCTCATTAAGGTTGGATTTTTGAAGATTGGTGTGTTTGTTTTGCCTTACTCTATGGCACTTTTTTTCGATTTCTTTCAGGTTTCTTGCAAGTGGTGACACTCAGCGCTCTTTGTCATTTTCATATATGATTGGAAGATCGACTGTCTCCGATGTGATTTCAGAAACAACGCAAGTGATTTGGGAAACCCTGAAAAACAAATACGTGAGGTGCCCTCGGAAACCCGAGGAGTGGCGCGATATTGCTAGGGGTTTTGAGCAGCGGTGGAATTTTCCTAATTTGCATTGGTAAGTGTTGCGAGAAAATTTGAACTTTACTGAAGCACAAATGAGAATTCCAATACAAATACTTCTGTAGGGCTGTAAGGACGCATGGAAGACTGTATAAATATTAGTGCGAGTTGCAGGCTAGAAATGGATTGTGTGACTACCTAAAAACATTTCGTAATTAAAACGTTTTGTAACTACCTAAGAACACGGAAACACATCAATGACTGCACTGAGTGATATGAAAGTGCAATGTCTAAAGCGTTGATGCTTGTCGTCCAAAGGAGTGTCTGGTATGATGTCACTTGTGTGTTTGCAGCTGTTCCTTCTGTTAAATTCATGGCAAATCAGTTTTCTCTTTTTGTTTTTGCAGGCAGTATCGATGGCAAACATGTCACAGTCGAAGCCCCATGTAATACAGGATCTGAGAACTTCAACTACAAAGGAAGCTTCAGCAAAATTTTGATGGCCGTGTGTGATTCTGCATACAAATTCCTCTACGTGGAAGTTGGTCGCTCTGGTGGAGAAAGCGACGGGGGCGTCTCGGAAGGAGTACGCTTTGCAAAGCCCTTGAAACAGGGAAGCTGGGTATTCCTCAACCGACTGCAATTCCAGGAGGAGATGTTGCCCCTTATGTGATTCTTGGGGATGAAGCATTCCCCTTGAAAGAATACCTCATGCGACCTTATCCAAAGCGTTACATAAAAACAGACAGTGAGAGAATTTATAATTACCGTCACGCTCGGGCAAGGCGTGTAATTGAGAATGCGTTCGGCATACTAACTAGTCGCTGGCGCATTTTGAGAAGGAGGTTTAAAGCCACTGACGAGAATGTCAACAGATACGTACTTGCATGTGTGGCACTGCATAATTTCCTGTTAACTGAAAAAGAGGAGAAAGACAAATACTGTCCTTCCAGGTTAGTGGACACAGAATCTTGGTCTGGTGAGGTAATTGACGGCGAGTGGCGACAGGATGGTGAAACAGTGCCAGTGTTTCGACAAGCGTCAAATTTGGGCTCAAACAGACCTTCCCGCGCAGCGCAAAAGGTTCGTCAGACATTTAAGAACTGTTTCATGGGACCGGGACAAGTGGAGTGGCAGTTGGATTAAATACACAGGAATGCTCCAAGGCAATGAGCACATGCTATGGAGTGGCGGCATGCCCTTCTTCATGTAAATAACCACTCACTCGCATTCAAACTTCTTTAATTTCAAGCAGTGCCATGTGGCACGCATGCTTCAGCCTATCCTGCTTGAAAGGCGTCAACTCCTTGGCTGATTCTGCCATGAAGTCGAAGAAGGAGGTGCATCTGTGCGTTGGCTGTTTTTGTGACGAGGCGGCCACAGCTTGCATGAAGGCGCCCGTCACCTGCTTGATGTCGTCTTCGTTGGCATCATTTGTCTTCTGCTTGCAATAAAGATTTTATTTCACATTCTTGAACGTTTCTTGTTATTGTCTCAAATGTTTGATTTGCGTGCAGTAATTTTGAACAAAAGCCATGCCAAAGGTTTTGTTTAAGCGCCCGTCTGGAGCAGCCTCACTGTCAGAGGCTATTGAAGGTTGTTTTAAGACTTCAGACCAAATGAAACAGAATCATCGAATAGCCTCCTTCATACTTTTTGGATTTCTGCTGCGCAGAAGAAGACGTCCTCTTCGAAGCTGATGTTGACGGGGGGAGCTTCAGCTTGCTCAGTGCTTTCGGGCGGCTTTTCCAGATTAAGGTCAGCCGTGTGGCTGCTTGTTCGAGGAACTGAAACACTGCTGAAGAGGACACACATTTTTCACTCGTACTCCCAAAGAAATGAGTTGCACATAGATGTTGTCACATTATTCATTTCCTTGCTGTAGCTGTGTAGCTCGTAATGATGGAATTATTAATAAACACTGCTGGCTAATACAGGCAGTCACTGTTATTGAAAGCTTCATACTATTTACAGTAGCAACAAAACTGAATCCAAAGTTTTCAGTCCATGATTACTTTGTCCAATCCATTATTAAATATGCCAGAGCCCATCCAATGACTATTCTGTAGTCTGTAAATTTGCTTCCAGTGGGATAGACGTGGGTGAATTGACAGATACCTTTTTAATAGTGACCAAGGTGTACTGAAATGAAGCACCGGAGAATACGCATTAACGTATAGTTTTTCATGGGTTAACATCAAACTGTTAATGTAATGCCAAGACAGCAGTAACATTTTTTAGAAACCATGAAATACGTTAACACATGTTGAAGGAAGGCCAGCAACAGTCATTGCAACATGGGAATGAAGTGTTGATGTTCGTACCTTTCGCAGTCATCCCCGAAATCTTGGTCCGATTACCTTCAGATGAAAAAAAAAAAGAAACGGTTTATTATACCGGTACAGTTCAATGAAAAGACAAAAAAAAACGCACACACAAGGCTAATATATTTGTTAACTAGTCTAGCCCTGCATCAACTGAATGTTTATGTTGCATGCTATCTATTTACCTGTGCAGGAATAACATGTTTTAGCACCGTTCTCCATTTTATGCATTGCCATCACTGCACCTGCTACTGCTTTTGGCTACCATTTTGCGGGCAATTAAAAGTGAAAATACCGGAACAAATTCATGAAATGGAACGAAAAGTAATGCTAACACAATACTTACCAAAGCATAGAGTACCAGTGACGCATTTTAACACACAAAAAAAGCTGACTTAGTCTGTATAGCTTCGTCGAAAAAAAAAGGATGTAAGGCCATGCAGACACGAACGTGGCATCTGTGTGGTGTTCTCTTCTCTAGTGCCATTGTTTGTATGCCTTGCCTTCTTTTATGATGACTATGTCTCATATTTCAGTCTCTCCCCCCAATGCAAAAGCAATCAATGAACAATAGTCAACATTACCTGGCACTGCACTCAAATGACGCAATGTCATTGACTCCTGACGGAACACTCCTGAAATTACGAGTAAATATTTTTATCTGTTTAGCATTCTTTTTCAAGCAAACGGAATGAAACATCAGAACATATAATTTACAACATAACTGAAGGTAACCATTACTTACATGTCAGCACTGTCTGGTTCGATGTCCAAGTTAGAAATGACCCTGCAAAAATGGCAGCGTCAGCAACTCTGTTGTCGCATAACCATAAACTTAGAGCCGCATTTATACATTAAAAGCATGCCTGTCTAGAACTGTAAAGCGTAAGTTGGCTATACGCGAGCTACAGACAGGTCGTGGCCTGGAATGTGCGATTTACTTACGTCCCGAGGCGCTCCTTGGCCATGAGGCTATCCATGATAGCAAAAAAACGCCATGTAACTTTGGGGACTTCTGATGCCCCCCGCCCCCGATTTCCTAGCACCATCGTGAATTTTCTTTACTCTACGCCACCGGTCCCTTAGGTGGTGGAATTTTTTGGCAGCAAGTTCTCCTAAATGAAAAAGTACAAATAATAAGCATTGTGGTTGCTTGAGCCAAAACAATACAGTAAATCCCCGCTGACAAAGACACCAAACTTGTCCTATGCGTGATACTCGCAAAACTTGGAAGCACATGGATGACAGCTCGTTATACATGCTGTAGCACAAGAATTCCTTACGCAACAATCGATGCAACATGAGCTCCACAGCGCGATAAATTCAAACAAAATTCGTTACTTCTTAATTTGTTGGCGCTTAATTTTTTAACTGATAGCTTAATGAATCACTCACCTGAAATGCCAAGCTCTTTTCCAATTAAGTTCCACCGATTCTCTTTCATTTGGACGTCTTTGAAGCAGGCTTCCCTATTATCGTACAAGAATCTGTGAGGTCTCACCAGTTCAATTAACAATTCAGGACTGAACCGTCGGTTCTCCGCGTCAGACATGCTGGCACCGCACAAGTATCGCACAAGCTCGCTCGCCAAGCTATCTAGAGCACTGTAGCCAAACGCACGTGTCAAACACGGCTGGTAAACACAGTTGTGGATTCGGATATGACTGTAACTTTTGCGCAGCCAATCGGCCAGCCACCCCTGTTGCCAGCTTTTGCTTTGTAAAATCGCCATATTTAGAGACCGGCTTCCTAATTTCTGATTGGTACGTTTTCTAGAGGCGGGGCTCCGTCCCCGTGCCGTCGACGGAAACGTAGAGCATCGCTGAACGTCGCCGTCAACCCGTTTTTGAAGAGAAAACGGGTCGGAAATCCTCTCCCCTGACGAAAACTGGTGCCGTGACGGTGACGGGACGGGTCGTTTGACGGCTGTGTGAACGAGCCCTTACTCGGATATCTTCATGTGCGTGGACGCTGTTTGTCCGTTTCAATAAGCTTCGCTTGGAGTGGTACTACTTGCTTTTACAAGGAATTACCGCAATGATGCAATTTTCACTGTCATCGCGTTATTGCCCTCGCCTATTACAGATTTATGTGCTTGCTGTTTCGGAGCTTTTTTTCGGTGTTGCTTCCACCTCATTGGCGAGATGCATTTGCCGCCGACGTGATTGCGCACGGATTGACACTAGTATTTTCGTGCGAGCTCCATGCGCCATCATAGTGTCAGTGCAATCATTCATTATAGGATCCAAACTCCACCTTATGCAGTAGTAGTGTGCCACAATGTCCACTTCTTTTCTTCTTAAAACTACTGAAGAAGTGGGCGCGTAATTCGGAGGTTAGGGGTCTAGATCCTACCGACAGAATGGGTGTTATTTTGTTCAGTTTAGTTCATTGCAATTTACCTAATAATTGCTGCGCTACAGTTAAAAACAACAATTAATGCCCCCGATGCTTTCCTTCGCCTAATTGTGCGTTGGGTCGATTTAGTTCTCTAATGAAAACTACTGGACGCATTACACGACGCATCATAAATGACGAAGCAAGAGCAATTTCCCAAATCAGGAGAGCAGTGCACATTTGTATATAAAGCAACGAGAAATGAACAAATATGAGCGCCGATAAGAAGTGTAAAGCTAGCCTCACCTAAGCAAAGGAATGGATTTAAGTTTTTGTGCCATTTTTACATACTCGTGGAACCAGTGCCATGTTTCCTGGCGCAACGCTAACGGTTATCTCACAAACCTGCTCAGCTGCAAACCATGAGGCTACGTTTGACCTACCGACTTTATCTAACACTCACGGTAAGCACGTCCTGGGAACTGGATATAATTTATGAGCGCCTTTGAGCTTTCTTTTCCCTGTGACCGTATAATGCTTTGCCATGGCCAATGTTAATACACCATTTACATACGGAATACATAGCTGACTCCCGCAAGAGGACCTAGCCTAAACTGAACAAAATGACAGATGGTCGAATGTAAAATCTTTAATAAGAATGAGAAGACAAGGTAATTATTTTTCTCTTTAGCCGCAGCGTTGGTTATGGTGCTCAACGGCTGACCAGAGGGTCGTGGGATCGAACGCCGGCCGTTGCGACCGCACTTCGATGGAGGCGAATGCTAGGGGCTCGTGTACTTAGATTTGTGTGCACTTAAAAAAAATTCCCTAATCATAGCGAGAATGTTTTATGGAAAATCCCAACATTTACTATTATTATTATTATTATTATTATTATTATTATTATTATTATTATTATTATTATTATTATTATTATTGCTGTTGTTATTGATTCTAAGAGGCTAACAAGCGGGTAGATGAGATGGGCTCCGTCAGGTCCCGCAACTGTCCCAGATTGATTGATTAATTGATTGAAATAACTTTAATGAACTTCCCCAAATGCTCGCAAGAAAACAATTTGCTCTTTCAATTAACTCGTTCAAATAAGCTTAACTCATTATCCTGATAATTAATGGGCCATCTTAAAGGCCAACTCCGGCGATTTTTCGAGGTCAATGGATCTCAATGAAATTCGCTGGGTACGTTCCTTTGCACATTTTCGTCATTTATGCCAAATGTTTCAAGCTTGAGCGATGCGCCTGATTGTTTGCAAATGAATTTTAAAGATTGTCTGCAAACGCCCATCCGGCTTCCCACAATTATTGGCAACATTGCGTGTGTGACGTGTTGGTTTGCCGGTCGACGGAAGTGACGCAGCCTGATGGGTTCGCCTAACTTTGGCCGCTACAGCGTATATTGTGCTGGCCACAAGGCGACGGTGTTTGGCCGGCGCTTCGCTGGTTTGGCACGCGATTTTCTATTCTCTATGGAGGAGCGTGTGATATTCCGCGCCGGCGGGACCAGCATGCCTTGCACGACTTCCGGTTCGTAACAAACTACTACGTCATACGTAGACAGTACACTCGGTTGGGTTTCGGTTTTGGTATTGAGCCTTTTTTGCTTATTAAAAACCGTTTTCGGATTTGCTGAGCATTTCAGCTATCGGGCGCGTGACAAGAGTGTCTTAGGAACATAAAAGCACCATTACCCTGACACGCTCAGAAAATCGCCGGAGATGGCCTTTAGGCAACAAGCTTATGCTCGGATATCGTATACATTCAATGTCACTGTTAACCTGAGCCAGAATCATCGATGTTTCATACCAGTTTTACATTCTGGGACATTTTTTTGTGAATATGTAAAACGCCGGAAGTAAATGCTCTACCGCAAGAGCTTGGAAGAAAAAGAAGAGCATCATTATGTGCTCGCGCAAATAAAGATAATTATACAAAAGCACGCTTTGAAGACGGAGAGCAGATGAACAGGAAAGTTAACGAGGGTGCAGTCACTAGGAACGTTTCAGTTAACATCAGAGCGGCCAGATGCTACCGAGCTAACAAGCAAATTATTGTCACAAAAGAAGCCCCCCCCCCCCCCCCCCCCACCCTCGGAAAAAAAAAATAAAATAAAAGAAATCGCCTCGACTTTCGCGGAAGAATGCCAAAATAAGTGGAAATTTAATGAATTTTTTGAATTCATGAAAATTTTTTTCTGTTACAACAAGCAAATGTCACCCAAATACCAACGGGAGGTTGAAATCACTTCAATGA
This sequence comes from Rhipicephalus appendiculatus, assembly GCA_030522465.1. NCBI lineage: Eukaryota > Metazoa > Arthropoda > Arachnida > Ixodida > Ixodidae > Rhipicephalus > Rhipicephalus appendiculatus. Next base: position 3,218 of record JALIZH010012594.1, on the reverse strand, counting down.
TTCTGTACCGAGAAAATTTGCGCAACTGTGAACGAAAGCACATATTTACTTTCTAATACTGTCTCCAAGGGAAGTCTCCATTTGGTTGAATGCACATTTATCAGTGCATGATTAGCGCTACATGCCCATTCTCCCGACGTATGTTTCACGTTTAACACTCAACGACTCAAAGTCATCGAGAAGCGCGCTATTCGTGAATGTGATGATCACTGAAATACAAAATAATACTCAAAAAACGCAAATTAGCCCCCAAGACGCAACAGGCAACAGGAAAATTCTACAAGCGACTCAGAGAAAAGGAATCTCGAAATTCGCTTACTATGAGCGGCACCGGCAACACTGCACCAGAGCAAGCATTTTCAAATGGGTCCCACACATGCTTGGTATTCGCCAATTTCTTTCACATTAACAGCACCGACGGATCTTTAACATGTCCTAAGGAGCAACTCGTTTCTCCTAACGTGTCCTAACGTGTACTAACGAGTCAAGGACGTGAGTTGGGCTAGTTGGTGCGTATTAACTGCAGACATAACTAATTAGCGCAAAAAACAACGGACAAGGTAGAGACGACAGACAGGACGGAGCGTTCGCTCCGTCCTGTCTGTCATCTCTGCCTTGTCCGTTGTTTTTTGCGCTAATTAGTTATGTCTGCAGTTAATACTAACGAGTCACTCGTAACGAGCAACTATAGTGGTGTCTATAGCTATATTGCAGCTCTGCATGAAAACTTCCTCCACATTATTACTGTCAAATCTTAGTTACCTGTCCAAGCAAGAAAATATCTCATTAATGACACCCTAATTAGTCAGCGACGTCACTTTGATCTTTTGTCCTAATTACTCACAGTGAACCACAAAGCCGTGAAGGCCTGACGTTATTGAAGCCAGACCTGTTCAAAAAAATTATCTCGTAACACTTCTACCTGCTCATGTGGAGAAGCTGAAGAAGACGTAGAGCACCTTCTTCTACACTGTAAGAAATATGATGGCCCTCGAAGGAAACTTTTACAAAAACCTAAATTGTTTGGATAAGCGGCCCCCATCAGTAGCAAAAATCTTGGGCCCATGGCCAAGAGGAAACTTACAAAGCATTGCTGCGCGTGCAATTGTTGAATTTTTGGAGGAATCAGAAATATCACAAAAGTACTAAATCACACAAAAAATGTGTTCGTGTTATTGTTCACCGGTATGTTTCGCTACAATATTCTTGTGTTTTATTTTGGCAAATAATTCTTTGTGAAAGCCTAATTGTTTCTGTTGCAGTGTACCATTTAAGAGACTGCTTCCAAGAATCATGATCGGATTTGACATTTTAGTGAACTTTCATGTTTTGTATGGACATTTCAATTCCGTGATTACTAGTGTTCTGTCAACTTTTGTGTAGCGTGGACACATTTTTGTATTGAGGAACTTGGACTCAGTGCATGATTGTTGTACTATGTGCCTTTGCATAACCTTGTTTGTGTATGCTTTCTACTATGCGACGACAACTGCTGTGCAAGAGCAGAGGAGTAGCCGGCGCCACGCATTGACACCAACCTCTCCTTATATACATTTAATAAAAAAAAACACTTCTACCTCACCTTCATTGATTACCAAAACTTTCACGTATTCAAAATTAACGGCCTAAATTCTTATGTTCTGAGCAGTAATAACCGTCTCTCTCGATAACTTCACGCACGCATGCGCAGCTTTAAAAGCTTTAGTTTTTTTCTTCTGATTCGCTCAGTGGCCTGCTCCGCTTCTCATAGTCCTGCGGCTTGACGGGCGGCGCCACTTATACAAAGAAATGACGCGTGTGCTTCATCTCTGTGCAGATATAATGTTCCTTTTAATTACCCGTATTTCAGAGTTTCACAAGGGCGGCCTTTATATAACCACTGATGAGATTCTGGGACTAGTCACAATGAGAGCTTTAAAAATGTAAAAGATACGTCGAGGTATCAGACAGAACACTACATCTACTTGTTTAAGAGTACTCACGGGTTAGTAATCCCACGAATAAGGTTTGTTGCAAGACCTGTTGGTCGTGGCGGCTTAGCGAAATGAAGCTCTCTTGTCGGAGGCTGGAATAAATCACGTCGAATGAATTGCGACAACGTGTAGCTGTCTTGGATCTCTGCGCTGATTTAACAAACGTTGGAAGTACAGCGCACATGGGCGACTCCCAATTTCTTTAGAAGTAATTCTTCCATCCCTTCTGGACCCGCAAGATTGTGATCAAACAGTTTTCTAGCTGAGGAAGAGCTGCACTTATGCACGATAAGGTGAATTTGAAAATCATTGGAGCTGCTTTTTTAATGTGCGGATGTAGAATCGTGTGATAACAACCGGAACAATAACAAAAATGGCTACCGTTAATCATGACATCCTGTTGCTAAGCAACCTCTGGCAACAGTATCTCTCCTAAGTAAGCACAGTGCAAGCAGAAACAACGAATAAAGATTTATGGACCTCCAGCGCACCTGCTAAATCTCGTTGGGTGATGGTGGAGGGAAGCACGTTACCGAGTGCCATACGAATGAACTCATCGCTCACAATTTCCTCTATTTTCGTTAACGCGATGGCAAATGTACTGCAATTTATATGTTGGCCAAACGTACGGACAGGGGACCCATCTCATCAACGAACGCGCCATAGAGATAGTGCAACCATCATCTTGCAATACAGGCTGCTGGAAAGTATGATGACGAAGCGTCTTTTTATTGCGATAGCAATTATATGGACACTCGCGGCTGGTTTTCGCCGTCGGCGTCGGCGTCATTTCCCGTACATGTATATGTATATATATAACCGGGCCCGCCCGTCGTTCGTGAGCGTGAAAAGACGCGAGGGGGGGGGGGATCCCTCGAGCGACCTTCGATTTTACGAGCGTTATCTCCCCTTCTCGGCGGCGGACAGCGGGCGGGGGGGGGGGGGGGGGGGGCGACGTTCGATTTTACGAGCGCGGGCGCGGGCGCGCGCTTTATCTCCCCTTCTCGGCGGCCGGGCCGGCGTACCCTTCTACGTGCTGCGCTCTCAACGCGAAGAGAATTCTCTTAAACAAGCGTTTTCTAGAGTTGCGTGAGATCGGATCCAAAAAGAGTTAGCTGCCAGCCTGACTTCGTATAACATTACAATTTTTTGCTATCGCATTCATTGCTTCACCCTTGCGGTGAAACTGTGACTTTTTTAGGTTTGAGCGGGCCACCCTGACCTAAATGTATACGCACTAGTATA
>JALIZH010012593.1:0-18038 GCA_030522465.1 Rhipicephalus appendiculatus | reverse complement strand
GACCAAACGGGAAAGCTGGTTGTGACCTGATGATGATGATATGTGGGTTTTAGTGGCGCAAGGGCCATACTTGGCCAAAGAGCGCCATGAACGATGATGTTTGAGTAACAGTGGTTGGTGATTTACGGTGATATGTACAGGATGTGAACTATGATGCTGTTACGTGGCTGTAAAGGGGCCTAAAATTCCGCGCCGTCAGGCGGGTAAAAACATTACTATTAAAATCATGAGGGTGACGTAAAATGCGGTAGCGGGAATGAATGGCGGTGCTCGTGGTTATAAAACTAGGACTAGGATATATGGCAATAGCACCAATGCCTCGACAGCGCCCTTGCGCCCAAGGGCTGCGAAGCGGGTGCTTCCCTTATGTAGGCATCGCAGCAACGACCTCTGTTTAGAGGTCGTGCTACGGATCACCTTGGAAAATGGAGTGAAAACTATGTACATCCTTTAAAAATGCGAATAATGATTCATATTTAAAAAGTGCATCCCTACCGATGAACATAGCGGGATGGAGAGGTAATTGTTGTCGGTAGGGCAATAAAAAGTGCTTTTTCCGCATAGCGTGTAGTTGACTGCACTGGACGAGGATGTGGAGAACCGTAAGTGGTTCTCCACATTTATCACACATGGGTGGATCACCACCGGACAGAAGGTGTGCATGTGTGCTATGAGTGTGTCCTATCTGTAGTCTAGTGAGTGTTACTTGTGTGTGACGTGACCTGGATGCTGGTGGCCAGTTTTCAAGATTCGGCTTGATAACATGTAATTTGTTTTGTGTTTGCTTATCCCAAGAACGCTGCCAATACGCCCTGAGCTTTTGTTTTATGAAGTGTTTCAGGTCAAGTGCAGGGACAGCTGTGGATGTATTAGCGGTGGCGTTGTCCAGGGCGGATGCAGCTAGTTGGTCAGCCAACTCGTTTCCACCGATCTCGCGGTGCCCTGGCACCCAGCACACTACGACATGTTGTTTTAGTGCGTACGTTGTGCATAAGAGAGAGTAAAGTGATACAAGGACAGGATTTCTATGTTTTTTCAGAGTTTTTAAGGCTTTTACTACACTCAGAGAATCCGTGTATATAACGGCATGTTGTAGTTTTAATTCCTTGATGTGTTTGACAGCCATAAATATTGCATGAGCCTCTGCTGTGAAGATGGTTGTTTTAGGGTGCAATGTACCGGAATCTGAAAGGGATGGACCAACAGCTGCATATGACACACCAGTATGAGATTTTGAGGCATCGGTATAGAATTCAGGACATGTGTATTTGTGCTGCAGTTCGAGGAAGTACGTCAGTATATGTGCAATGGGTGCATGTTTCGTGACTTCCAAGAAGGATACATCACAGTCAATGAGCTGCCATTCCCATGGCGGGAGATGTGCAGCGGGGGCCATCAAACGGTGTTCAATAAGTGGAATATCCATTTCTTCCGCAAGGCTTCTCACTCGAAGTGGGTAGGGCTCTCTCAACGCAGGGCGATTGTTGAAGAGGGCAGAGCTCTTTAAATCATTGACAGTGCAGTGTGAGGGGTGTTCTTTGTTTGCGTTCACCTTGAGAAAATATGTGAGGGACGTGTACGATCTTTGCAGGTGGAGCGACCACTCGTTGGACTCAGCGTAGAGGCTTTCTACGGGGCTAGTTCGGAAAGCGCCCGTAGAAAGGCGAATGCCTAGATGGTGGACGGGGTCGAGCATTTTCAAAGTACTTGCGGTGGCAGACTGATACACAACGGCCCCATAATCTAGGCGCGTCCGAATGAGGCTTTTATAAAGATTCATTAGGCACTTCCTGTCACTACCCCATGCAGTCCGTGACAGCACTTTTAGAATGTTCATTGTTTTTATGCACTTGTTTTTGATGGCTTTGATGTGTGGTATGAATGTGAGTTTCGAGTCAAGAATCAATCCTAGAAATTTATGTTCCGCCTCCACCGGTATCCGCTGACCATGTAGCTCAATTTCGGGATTTGGGCGCAGGCCTCTATTCCTAGAGAAAAGAACACACGTGCTCTTTTTTGGGTTTATCCTGAACCCGTTGTTATCTGCCCATTTGGACACCTTGTTTAGTCCAAGCTGGACCTGCCGCTCACAAATGGCTAAATTGCAAGATTTAAATGCTATCTGAATGTCATCCACATATGTGCAATAGAACATAGTTTGTGGGATGGAAAGATACAACGAATTCATTTTTATAATGAAAAGTGTGCAGCTAAGTACACCCCCCTTGTGGTACGCCGGTTTCCTGCACGAACGATTGCGACAGAGCATTTCCAACCCGAACGCGGAATGTGCGGTTAGTCAGATAACTTTCTATTATATTGAGCATCCGACCCCGTATGCCTAAGTGTGACAGGTCTCTGAGTATTCCATACCGCCAGGTGGTGTCATAAGCCTTTTCCATATCTAGGAATACAGAGAGGAAGAACTGTTTGTGGACAAATGCGTCGCGAATTTGTGACTCAATGCGGATTAGGTGGTCGGTTGTGGATCGACCCTCCCGAAATCCGCACTGGTACGGGTCTAGTAGTTTGTGTGTTTCGAGGAAATGTATCAGCCGGCTGTTAATCATTTTTTCGAAGACTTTACATAAGCAGCTTGTTAGCGCGATGGGTCTGTAACTGGATACACATGATGGGTCCTTTCCTTGTTTCAAGATAGGGATTACAATTGCTTCTTTCCAGGCAGATGGAATCTCGCCGGAAGTCCATATCGCGTTATAGAGGCAGAGGAGGGTTTTCTTCGTTTCGGGGGGTAAGTGCTTGAGCATTTGATAAATGACACGGTCAGGGCCTGGGGCAGAGTCTTTGCAGCAGTTAAGTGCTGCTAGCAGCTCAGCTAAGTTAAATGTTTCATTAAATGCCTCGTTTTTCGTAGATTTTCGTTCAAATTTTTGTCTTTCTATAGTTGTTTTGTGTTGTTTGAACGTGTCGGAGTAGTGCGTAGAGCTGGACACACGTTCAAAATGTGCGCCCAGAGAGTCTGCTTGGTCTTCCAGGCTGTTGCCTTCTGTGTTAACTAAAGGAAGAGAATGGGTTTGTCGGCCTCTTATCCTATTTACCTTGTTCCAGGCCTTAGCCTCGTCTGTGTAGGAATTAATGCTCGATAAAAACTTCTCCCAGCTCTCCCTTCTGGCCTGTCGACGTGTTCGCCGCCCTTGTGACTTGATTTGTTTAAAATTAACAAGATTCTCAGCAGTGGGGGAGTCGCGCAGTAACCCCCCATGCTTTGTTTTGCTTTTTGCGAGCGCTCCGACAGTCGTCATTCCACCATGGAACGCGACGTTTGGCAAAAATACCACTTGATTGAGGAATACATTTGGAAGCGGCGTCAATAATAAAAGCGGTAAAATACTGAACAGCGGCACCAGATTCCAAGGACGACATCTCATCCCACGAGATACTAGTAAGATTTCTGAACTTCTCCCAGTCCGCTGCCTCAGCCTTCCACTTGGGAGCGTGCGGTGGAGATTCGATTTCTTTTGGAGTGCTTATTAGTATGGGAAAATGGTCGCTCCCGTAGGGGTTTTTAATAACGTCCCAGTTAAAATCAAGTAAAAGAGTGGGTGATACAACGCTCAGGTCTATAGATGAATAACTTTTGTTTGCCAGGCTATAAAATGTTGGCTCTTTCTTATTCAGTAAACATGCACCAGCGGAAAAAAGAAACTGTTCGATCAGACGGCCTCGGGCATCACTGCGAGGGTCTCCCCACAAGCTGCTGTGTGCATTGAAATCGCCAAGAACGAGGTATGGTTCTGGCAATTCATCAATAAAGGACTCAAATTCATGTTTGTGTAACTGGTACTGTGGGGGGTATATAAAGTGAGCATATGGTTATGAGCTTGTTGAAAAGGACAGCTCGAATTGCCACTGCCTCCAGGGGCGTTCGCAGCTGCAAAGCCTGACACGGTACATTTCTATCTATTATGACAGCGACACCGCCAGAGGATGCGAGAGCGTCATGTCGGTCTTTACGGAAGATGACATACTGTCGAAGAAAGTTAGTGTGTGTTGGTTTTAAATGTGTTTCCTGTACACACAGCACTTTTGGTGTATGTTCGTGAAGAAGTTCTTGAACGTCGTCAAGGTTCCTCAGAAGGCCCCTGACGTTCCATTGTATAATTTGTGTGTTCATGATGTAAGTAAAGTAGCGCTGTGTGTACGAAAAGGGAGTGACTTGTTTAGGCAGAAAGTTTGAACTCAAGTAACAGGACCATCGTCAGGCCCTGTTATCGGCTTTTTAGTTTTCTTGGCGCGCTCCAGGGAGCTACGCCGATCTTTCGGCACCAAGGGTACCGTGGTGTCCATTGCCTCCTGGGAGGCACTGGATGCCCGCATGTGCGAGCTGGGAGTTCGAGTTTTGGACCTCGTCTCGTGAGACGAGGCCTTGAGACCTGACGACCCTGGAGTCTCCGGTCTCTCTTCGCGAGTAGGCGGAGTAGAGTGAACTACTGCCGCCTTGGGGGGCAGGCGCCACAGCCGACGGCTCGCTCTGCGCGGGCCGAAGGAGTGGCGAGGGCCGGTGCGACGTTGCCCCCCGGCGCGCCGCATCAGCGTAGGGTGTGGAGTAGAAAGGTGCGCACCTGTTACGGGCTTCCTTGAATGAGATGTTTTCCTTTACTTTGAGAGTGATGATGTCCTTTTCTTTTTTCCAGTTTGGACAGGAACGTGAATAGGCTGCGTGATCACCGTCACAGTTGATACAGTGTGGTGTGCTAGAACAGTTGTCAGAAGGGTGGCCTTGGCCTCCGCATCTTGCGCAAGTTTCCTGACCACGGCAGCTCTGCGAGCCGTGGCCAAATCGTTGACATTTGTAACATCGTCTAGGGTTCGGAATGTATGGGCGGACGGAAAGCTTGATGTAACCTGTTTCTAATTCTGAAGGCAGTACACTGGATGCGAATGTTAATATGAGGTGCTTTGTAGGTATTTCTTTATTATCGCGTCTGATGATGATTCGTTTGACATCAGTGACATTTTGGTCTTTCCACCCTTCTAGCAGTTCTTGTTCGGACAAGTCAAGGAGGTCTGCTTCTGAGACAACTCCGCGTGATGTGTTCATGGATCGGTGAGGCGAAACAGATATGGGAAGGCTACCAAATGTTGTTAGGTTGCCAAGCTTTTCAAAGTGGTGTTTCTGGGGTAGTTCAAGAAGAAGGTCGCCGCTAGCCATCTTAGTTACCTTGTAGCCTGGTCCGAAGACTTCGGTCAGTGACTTTGAGACAACAAATGGTGAAATTGATCTGGCTTGTTTTTCTGGTGTTTCGCTATGAATGACATGGAACTTTGGATACGATAGGCCGGGGCGGTTGAAACATGAGAGTTCTTCGGTGCGTACCCTTTTGTGAGGGAGACGATCGAGTAGTCGTGGAAATGAAGGTGTTCCCATCATAGTTTAGTTTGTTTCGGCAGCAATGGCGGCCACCCACCATGGAGTCCTACTTGGGGACGCTGCAGTACTTAAATGTATAAGGCTGCAGACGCCAGCCGTATATTGCCGCTATAACCAAATATAACTACTCAAGGTTGAGTAACTACACAAGGTTAACCCTTGCCGCCCGGAAAAATCGGAAGTAAACGGAAGAGAGGAGTAGACAGGAAAGATATAAAGTGAAAGCGAAAGACGAAGATGTAGGTAGAGAAGGAAAGGAAAGGGCGACTGCCGATTTCCCCCGGGCGGGTCAATCCGGGGGTGCCGTCTACGTGAAGCTGGGGCCAAAGGGGTGTGTTGCCTCTGCCGGGGGGGCCTTGAAGGTCCAAACACCCGGCGTCAGCTCAACCCCCAGGATCCCCTTTTCCCCGGACACGGCAGAGCCACGCACGGCGAGGCGTGGGAGGAGGTCGAGGCCCCCCCCGTTGGCTCGGGTCCGTGGTGTCGCCACACACCAAACGCCTGCTCGCGCAGACGCCCCTGCGGGGCTGGTTGTGACCTAACAAATAACCTGAACAAAGGGGAAATGATGATGACGCAACATCGCTTGATGAAAGCATAAGAGATAGCTATCAATACTACCCACAATGATCAATGATGGTGTTGTTGGTTGTTCCATAACCAAAAAATCATCATAATTTTGGCGAGTAGATACCTCGCAATTGCGCTTGTAGTAGTAAAGGGTTTATAACGGGATCTATGAAGACCACTCTTCCAGCTTCGGTTGGGAGTTCCGCGCAGGTGTGGCTGGTTTTTCAAAGCTTCTTGAGTTGTTTCACATTGTGTTACTGTAGTTGTGGTAGAAAAAAGTCATCCCAATGCAATAAGTGACCCCGATTTCTGTAAAAGGGTGAAGTCGACATTCCAAATTTGCGGCCGACCAAACTGCACAAGATCCGGCTACGCTTCTTTCTTTTTCTTCTGATAACGGCCATGTCGCTTCAACTTCCTGATAGCACAACTTCCGGTTGCACACTGCATAACAACCGTTTTCCGCAAATACTATGATCCTAGCCAGAAAAACGAGCGGACTGTGGTATATTGCACGTGGACGCTCAAAACCTACCTTGCTACCCTAACCCCGTCGTTCTCCACAAGCTTTATCCTGATGTTTACTTAACTAACTCTCAAGCCAAATGTGGTGGTTTAGCCACCTCCCACCATATGCTCTGGGAGTGTCCTCCGATACGTGGCACTGATACAACATCGGCCAGCAAGTGGCGCTCCGCTCTAAGGTGTCCGGAGTCCGGACATACAGTCACCACTGTGGGCGGTCCAGAGTGCTCACGATGCGGCGGTAGGTTTCGCCCTAACTGTCCCATCGTGAGAGCGGCCCGCCGTGCGCTAGCGCACATGCCTTTGGAATTGTGTTAAGGCTTTTAGGGGCGAAGCTCCTGAGGGCATGGGTTAGTACCTCGTTGTGCTTCGTAGCCACCTCTAGTACTCGCAATGCTCTCTAGATGGCGATGGCGCTGCGGCGCTCGCTCCATTCCGATGCGTAGAAGACGGCTCCGCTGCGTGCTCTAGTTTGATAGGAGACCGCTGGATGGCGCGGCGACGCTAGAATCTCATTGGATGGAGGCGCATTGCGCTCATTGAATCGGAGACCACTTGAGGCGCGGCGGCGCTCGCTCCACCCCCCGATGCGGGAGACCGCTAGAGCGCCAAAGCTATAAGATGCGTTTGCTCTTGGCGCGCTTCCTCTTTCTCTCGGCAGTCAGCGCGCAATGAGCGACGAAGACAAGGCGGCGGAGCGGAGGGCTCGGAAAGCGTGATGATGCGTGAAGCGTGATTTACATGATGATCGACTGGGCAAAATTTACGGAGGATTCATGGTTTACCGATGAACCTCCGGAGCTTCGCCCACCCATCATCATTGACTCCGTGGATATGCTGTCATTTTTTTCAAATCAAGCCAAACCATGCTCATTCTTTGCAGAGAGTATAAACAGAGAAGTCAACAGTAACATGTTTCCATTAAGAGTCACATTATCATGACTGTAAATATTTTTATACAAATACTTGTTGTTTAAAGAATGTCAGTGTTTTATATTCTTGGCTGTAAATATTATTCCAAAATAAAACTACAATTCAGCATATGTTGCTAGAGATGCAAATAAGGTTGATCTTGAGTAGGCACACGCGTCAACATAAGTATGATTTCGACTATATGATCGAAAATCCCGAAATTGTTTTAACAAAGATGCTGTTATCACTGGAGATTTTCATGTTCGCTATCTGTGATATCGCTTCCGGGCATTATAAACGGGTATTTGCCACATACATTGGGTAAAGTCCACTACTCACCAATGGTCCACTAAAATGAATGCAATGTTTAGCCCAAATAAAACCGAAAAACAAACTGTGCAAACATTTTGGGCTGAACATTTTATTCTTTTTATGCAGGTATTGAAGGTGACTTGTCGCCTAATAATCAGATTTGATTACACGCCTATTACCACGAGTTACTGAAACTAACCCAAAACAACACATTCCTTCGATTTCTTTTTTTGGAATGTTCTACTGAGTGCCTTGGAATCATGCCATGCAAATTTGACACATTTGCAGACAGTGGATCATAAATAGCACCTGAAGGGGATATACCAAACGGATATGATGTAAACGTCTGATAGTGCCGCGCCGCGTGCGTCAGCAGATGGTCTTTTTCAACGACGTTTACTGAACTAAGAACGCTCGCATAAAGCAAAGCAGTAGCGCCAAGCCCATTCTATTCCTTCAATATCAATAGAAAGAAATTAAGACAAATTGAAAGTATTATAAGCCGGGGGCACATCAAGGCGTTGTCGTGGTTTGTGAGATCACTACAGGGGGTGTCTTGTAAAATCTTCGATCGTTCGTGCGATACAGGAAATAACTTCCGGGATGAGAAAACGCGTGCATATTTACGGCACAGTGCATGGTGAAGAACGTTAGCGCGCACATAGAAATCTATCATAATGTAATTCCAAAATAAACACGACAGGAAGAGGAAGATGTAAGCTTGGGATGAAAAAATCCGTAAACAGGGCTTGTGTGCTCGAACCGACGTTTCAGCCTTTGAGACGACAAGTCCACTTCTGGAAACACCGGCTCGGCACACTACCCCTGTTTACGGATTTTTTCGTCGCACAGGAAGGGAAGATAAAGCGTTCAGCGCTTTTTCGAACAGATCAGATAAAGCTATGGTTCTTGAGGGGACGTTACTCTTCACGGTATGATTCTGCAAACAAGCCGTGTGTAGAGGTGATTGCCTTGAGTTTCTGAGTTGCATTCATCATGCGAAAGAACTGGCTCCAAAACGTGGCAGTCAGTTTTAACTGAATATCAGTAAGAGAACATGAAAGGCTCGCTTTCAAGAGGAGCTCCGCTTGGAGCATCAGTGAGACTGATGAAGTGGGAAAACACCAAACCGTTGCCTTAACTCCACATACTATCAATTCCAAGTTCATTCTTCATTTTCTGCATCTGAATGATTAATTTTGCAACTCAAATATTTGGTGCTTCCTGAACTTTACATAAAACAAATGTTCCCCTACTTTCACGGAAACAGAAGCGAGACAACGAAAAAGAGTACGTATGACGTTGATATCTACGGTCTAGCATTTTGCCGCGGTGCTACCTTCACTACTCGCGCGACCCCGTGAGTAGCTGCCTGACGTATTAGCTTTGCTAACCTTTGGATTTCGATTCTAGCGCGTGAACTTTATGCTTGGGCGCATTAAACTTTAGTCGTGCGTCCTTTTTGTACTACAGCGTGTTTAAGGCTGCATGAGTAGTATTCACATGATGTTTGCGACACGTCACAGTTTTTCATTGAATTAAGATCCTACACTTTTCAGCCTCACAAGTATACTCTCGTGTCGCGTGTCTCATGCTATGTAACATAGTTCAGTCTTGTCGCATTTTATGCATATCTACAGTATCGTTTCCCACAAGGTTACTTTCATCTCATCTTGACACAAGATACACATACTGAGCAGCTAGGCATTGCAATCTTTTGCTATGAGCTTCATCTCATTCAGTGTTCACACTGATAACGACCACATATAAACCCAGTGCAGCAGCCTGGCCAGCCACGTGACTAGTTATTCTGGGCGCTTCTCGTTGCTTGCTTCATTTTTAAGGTTCATTCTGCAAGAATGTGTCATTGTGCATTGGGGTCAATTTTTCAGCTAAACAGTGTATAACCAGTGCTACGCACGACATTTTCTTTTAATCAAAATGAATTCTGAGAATACTCAGTATTTAATACGCTTGACGTCCACGTGTGCATTGCTTGACTCGCATAGTTTGTAAACACCTTTGAACTCCTAAAAAGAGTTCTTTTAGCAACGTATTTTATCTCTACATTATGAATGGATGTTTTATGACTCCTTCACCATCGTCTAAAAGTACGGTGAACAAAATTAGAGTAATCATAATAACATCGATAAATATAAATGTTTCGCAACGAAAAATCGTAATAACATCTATATGCGAGAAAATAGCGTAAATCACTCTCAACGGTCGCCTCCTAGGGTGTGGCGCGATTATACTAAAAATTACACCATCTCCCGCTAAAGGGAACCATGTGTAGACGTGAAGCAGCGGGCGCTAACGCTTACAATGGCGGCGGCGTTGACGCTGGCGCTCATCGCAGCGTTGCGCAGGAGAGAAAACTGGGGAGGCGCAAAGCAGGCAGTGATGGAGCAGTTTTTCCTACTGGAACATGCCAATCGCTGCTAATAGGCAATGAGAGACAGAAGACTCCGACTGGACACAGAGACCCGCACTCCGCTTTTAGTTAACGCGCACGCTGCGAATTTTTATTGTTCAACAACGCACAGGAGAAATCTCCAACCGGCACCACCTTGGAGGTCAAGATCCATAGCTATATATACGGGATGGCCAGTGAACGGTTGTGCAGCGCGAGCAGTCGGTTTTTTCAACCAAGAAACTCGCTAGCAGACGCTGCCTGCGTCGGCGTCGCGAGGCGAGAGAGGGAGGAGCGTAGGAGAGGAGAGAGAGGGGGTGACACGCATGCGCAGTGGGAGTGTGAACGCCGTGGGCAGGGATGCGTAGAGGAGAGAGGGGGGGGAGCGTAGGAGAGGAGAGAGAGGGGGGACGCGCATGCGCAGGGGGAGTTAGACGCCGCGGGCAGGGATGGAGAGAGGGGGGGGAGTGTAAGAGGGGAGAGAGGAAGGGAGGAAGGGAGGCGCATGCGCAGTGTGGGTGTGGTTGCCGCGGGGAGGGATGCCTAGAGGAGAGAGAGGGGGAGAGGAGGTTTTTTATTTTTATTTTTTTAACTGTTTGCGCATGCGCAGTAAGGGTGGGCACGCGGCACACCACCACCACCACCACCACCACCACCGGATTAAGCTTCGCCATAAGATGCTTCACATCTAAAAAAGCCGGCAGATCCCACGCACTTAGGTAATCGATGTAATGCGCATCAGCCAGGAAGGAGCAAATCATGCTTTACATAATTTGCATGTGATGTTTAAACGTTAGAACCTGTCATTTATGGTCGTCGTACAGTCGCGTCACGCAATACCGATTTTGGTGTATATCAAGCTAACGAACTGGACGCAAGCGCACCATGAGCGTGGCGTGTAAATGGCATTGTAGATGACATGCATGCCAAGATTTTCATGTTACCACCTGCCACTTATGTTCGTTACACAGTTATGTCACTCAATACCAAATCTGGTGTATATCAAGCTGACGAAACGGCCGCGAGCACGCCATGAGCCTTGCATGCAAGTCATGTCGCACATGACAAGTCGTGATTTCCATATTACCACTTGCTATTAAATGCGAAGCATTTCTTAGCGAACTTCGGCGACTTTGAGCGTATCTATCTATCTATCTAGCTATCTAGCCGCCTACGACTTTGTGCTCTCCTGGCCGTATCGTTAATGGGATTTATACCAAATTTGGTATGGCATAACATTACTGTATGAAGAACATAAATGGCTGGTCATATCATGAAAATCATGACTAACTTCACATGAAAAGTATAATTTACATGTCACGCTCAAGGCGCGCTGGCGGCCGTTTCGTTAGCTTGACATACACCAAATTTGGGATTGAGTTACATGACTGTATGACGAACATAAATGACAAGTGGTAATATGGAAATCATGACATTTCATAAGCGACGTGACATGCATTCCACGCTCGTGGCGCACTCGTGGCCGTTTCGTTAGCTTGATATACACCAAATTTGGTATTGAGTGACATGACTGTATGACGAACATAAATGACAAGTGGTAATATGGAAATCATGACTTGTCATGTGCGACATGACTTGCAGGCCACGCTCATGGCGTGCTCGCGGCCGTTTCGTTAGCTTGGTATACACCAAATTTGGTATATCGCGACGTGACTGTATGACGAACATAAATGACAAGCCCTAATATGGAAATCATGACATGTCATGAGCCACATGACTTGCATTCCACGCTCATGGCGCGCTCGCGGCCGTTTCGTTAGCTTGATATACACCAAATTTGGTATTCAGTGACATGACTCTGACGAACATAAAGGACAAGTCGTAATATGGAAATCATGACTTGTGATGTGCGACATGACTTGCATTCCATGCTCATGGCGCGCTCGCGGCCGTTTCGTTAGCTTGATATACACCAAACTTGGTATTGAGTGACATGACTGTATGACGAACATAAATGACGAGTGGTAATATGGAAATCATGACTTCATGAGCGACATGACATGCATTCCACGCTCATGGCGCACTCGCGGCCGTTTCGTTAGCTTGATATACAGCAAATTTGGTATTGAGTGACATGACTGCATAATGACCATAAGTGGCGGGTGGTAACATGAAAATATTGGTATGCATGTCATCTACAATGCCATTTGCATGCCACGCTCATAGTGCGCTTGCGTCCAGTTCGCTAGCTTGACATACACCAAAATTGGTATATCGCGACGTGACTGTATGACGAACACAAATGACAGGTCGTATCATGTAAAACATTGCATGCAAATTATGTAAAGCATGATTTGCTCCTTCCTGGCTGCTTCGCATTACATCGATTCGCACAGTGCGTGGAATCTGCCGGTTTTTTATATTCGTCATACAGTCACGTCACTCAATACCAAGTTTGGTGTATATCAAGCTTAACGAAACGGCCGCGAACGCGCCATGAGCGCGGCATGTAAATCATACTTCTCATGAGAAGTTAGTCAAGATTTTCATGATATGACCAGCCATTTATGTTCGTCATACAGTCATGCTACGTCATACCAAATTTCGTATCAATCCCATTAACGATACGGCCAGGAGAGCACAAAGTCGTAGGCGGCTAGACAGACAGACAGACAGACAGACAGACAGACAGACAGACAGACAGACAGACAGACAGACAGACAGACAGATAGATAGATAGATAGATAGATAGATAGATAGATAGATAGATAGATAGATAGATAGATAGATAGATAGATAGATAGATAGATAGATACGCTCAAAGTCGCCGAAGTTCGCTAAGAAATGCTTCGCGTTTAAAAACAGAAAAGGAGTAACAGGGTCTCAAACGCATCTAGCCTAGACGACTCTGGAGCCAAAGCCATGTCGAAGCCATCAACTTCTTTTTCTTCAGCCGTCGAAGTGTTCCATCCCCACCCTCCCCCCTGTCCGAAAGCTTTCTGTAGCTCACTTGGTTTCGCACTGCTCCCAGGATCGGAGGCTTCCTATACCTCACCTGGCTTTAATGCTATAGGGTTGAAGCGCTCGCTTTGCAGAAATGCTACGTCGGCGCCGTTCGTTGTGAGTGAAAGATCATCATCTTGTCCGTGACCGAAAAATCGAAAAAGATGCAAACAAAACAAATAATGAAAATGTTTGGTTTCCAGTGAGAATCAAACCTAGGCTGTCTGCGCAGCAAGCAGGTGCCGTGCCAAAGAGCCATGCTATTTCTTGAAACTGTTTCCGAAAAAAGCAAACACTATAGACCAGAATTTTCATTGCTTGCCGGAGGCAGCCATCTTTGCTGGGGGGCTGCTGATTACGTGGAACGGACGACTACGCTAGCATTCAGTTCTTATCGCATGATGGCCGCCAGTGTTCGCTCGCCATCAGCTGTGACGTAACCATTCCGCAGCCCCTACGCTGGCCTCGCCGACAGATGACCACTGGGGTCAAGCTTATGTATGCTTGCTCTAAACGTGGGTGCGAGAGTAAAAATAGTTAGTTAATTTGATTTTTTTATGGCGCAAAAGCAGCTGAGGCTATGCTGCGCCAGACACAAGGTTATATGTAATGAAACGGTGAAATGATGTCGTTTACAGCTTATTTAAAAAGTCACATTCCTTTAAAAAGTTCAGCACAGAAGACAAGGGTACAAGGGGATCATCTCCAAGAAGTAGAGCAGGGTGAAAAGGCGTTTGTTGTTTGTATAGTTGGCCAAAATATTTTCGTCTGTACGTTTCAATGTGGGGACATGTGATGAGTATGTGTATAACTGTCAATGGTTCTTGACATTTTTCACATGTTGGTTGTTGTTCATTTTTAAGTAAAAAGTTGTGGGTCAGGTGTGTGCCCAATACGGAGTCGGGCTAATATGACCTCAACAAACCGTTCCTGGTGACGACACGTCTTCCATTCTCCAAGTACGTTCTTCACCATGTGGAGCTTGTTATTCGTGCATGTGTCCCACTGTTGTTGCCATTTCGCTTGTAGAGAGCTAGACGAATTGTTCTCTGGATGTCTTTAAGGGGAATTTTCACATTGGCTACTGTTTTGTGCGCTGCCAATGAAGCATACTTATCTGCTTTTTCGTTTCCAGGTATCCCAACATGACTTGGGACCCAGCAGAAACGGATGGAAGCTGCCTGGCTGTTTAAATATACCATGTTTAAAATGTCACCCACTAATGGCTCACATTCGGATTTTATATGTAGAGCTTTTAGTGTGCTTAGTGAGTCGGTGTATATGATTGCTTTCTTGTATTTGCCAGCGATGATTTTCCGAACTGCTTCACTCAAGGCATAAGCTTCAGCTGAAAAAATGGAAGAACTACGAGGTACTCTCACCGAAACTGCACTTTCCGCTGTCGCGATCCCAATACCCACATGGTTTTCTGTTTTTGAGCCATCTGTGTAAAATTCTTCGTAATCCTTATATTCGTGCTGAAGTGTATAGAATTCTTGAATTATGTGTTCTGGTGGAGTGCTTTTTTTTGTTGAAACGGCTTAATGAAAACTCGCAAAGCTGTGACAGGTCGAACCATGGCGGCAGTCTTGGTGGTTTAATAGCGACGTGTAGTGCTCCTTCAGGGATGGCATAAATGTGGCACTGTTCCTCGAAGCGCAGGACAAGTGGTCTGATTAGGTTCGGTTTGTTTAGGTAGTGTAAGCGCGAGTTACACTGTGTGGCAATTTCGTAGCAGATGTGTTCAGGTGACGACCTTATCCTTAAAACATATGACAAGGTTAGTAATGCTCTTCGATGACACAGAGAAGGCTCGTTGCATTCTACGTATAGACTTTGCACAGGCGATGTTCTGTAAGCACCACTGGACAGACGTAGGCCGAGATTGTGCACAGGATCAAGACGCCGAATGTATGAGTCCCGCGCTGAGTGAATGAATAGAAGAGAGGAGATGACAGGGAAAGATTAAAAGAGAGAGAAAGACGAAGATAAGGGTAGAGAGAGACAGGAAAAGGCGACTGCCGATTTCCCCTGGGTTGGTCAGCCCAGGGGTGCCGTCTATTGAAGCCGGGGCCAAAGGGTGTGTTGCCTCTGCCGGGGCCTTAAAGGTCCAATCACCCCGGCGTCGGCTCAACCCCCAGGATCCCCTTTTCCCCGGACACGGCCTACGCCACGCACGGCTAAGCGTGGGAGAGAGTCGAAACCCTCCCGCTAGCTCGGGTCCGTGGTGTCGCCACACACCAAACGCCTGCTCGCGCAGACGCCCCTGCGGGGGAGAGAGTAAAAATAATCTGGTCTATATGAATGTCGTAGTGATAAGAATCTCCTTAACGCATGCAATATTGCGTGTCAAAAGCGCAGAATCGCGCGTGGCGTCGATAGAATGCGAATCGCGCAACGAATGCGTGTCTTAAAGGTCCACCATTACAAAGCACTCAGGCGTATTTAGTCATCATTATCAGTAAAAGCTGCATACGTTTTCGTGTGGCCTTACGGACCTGTAGTGGGCCCTTCGCTGCTTCACAAAAACAACAATTATGGCGAAGTGAGCACTTAGCTGTACTTGCAGTAGACATTCTAGATAAAGCGGGCAATGTCACGCACACAGTTGTTCGTGTCGCTTCGGTATGGTTGAGGCATATTCCGAGAACCGAAGCGAGGCTACCAATTGAAAAAGGCGATGAGCACGGGGACCCGACTACGCTATCGCATCCCACTTTTCAAGGCGAAGCACAAGCGTCCTCCAAGTTTTAGACGAACTGGTGCGCTCTTGTGCGAACTAGGCGGTTTGTGCCTCCGATTAGGCCTTCTTCCAAGTTAAAGATGTTTGTGTGAGCCATATATTTGCTTGCGCTGCTATTGCGCATTCCAGGCTGCAACTGTAGCTTTCCTGACATGAAAAGGTCCATTAGCCAAGGTTCCGGCGGTTTCACTGTCTATCAGTGAGAGACTAAGACTATGTCCGAAAGTATTTGTGAAATACAGTGTAGCTGTACAGAGTATTATATATGTGAAGAATGAAGAATACACCAGTGTTCTCGGAACAAATCTTTAGAACTACTTAGCAAAATTACTCATGGAAAGACAGTCTCTTGATTACGGTAGACTTTTAAGTGTGGATATTTGCAAACAGGAAACAAATGAACATAGCTATAATTAGCCGATTGTTGTCATTATTTCACAAACTGTTTAACAAATATATGCACAAGGAAGTCCAGTAGTTGACGACTGAACGAGCGCCTCTTGCGGGGTAAATATAAAAGTTAAATCTTGAGCTGTGTTAAAGGCAACGGTAAGTCGATCGCTTCAAATACAGTGAGATGGAACTGTCGCTAAACGGAAACGTCAAAATGCATCACTATGTAGACTTTAGCTGTATCGAATAAACTTTGAGTAATCAAATCATGAATTCTTAAGGAAAGTTCGCATAAGCGCCTGTTAAACACATACCACACATATTTAAGGGCACGCTTTGTCTCTTGTTTTCATTCGTGCGCCTCGAATTTCGGTGTTATTTATTTCTGCCTGTAAAAAAAAAATTATACCATCTTCCCGAGGGGGTGATGCGGAGCATCGCGGATCGTTAATACGCGCTCGCGGTCGCGTGCAGCATCGGGAGCAACCTCTCATTGTTGACGTTTACACGCGGCTTCCCGTTCTCGAAGGTCGGGTTCCGCCGCTCGCTTCGTACGTTTACGTTGAACTTCACGGTCCCGAACCTCAGGTTCTGCTGCTCGACGTTTACGAACCAACGCTGCTTCACGAGCTCGAAGCTCAGGATCCGCTGCTCGACGCTGACGCTTCCAAACTGCTTCTCTGCGCTGACGAAGTTCAGGGTCCGCCGCTCGCTTCAAGCAAGTTTGCGTTCTGCGTCGCGTGTCCTTCGCTTCGCAGCTTTGTCTTGAGTAGACGTAACATTGCTAGTGTTTGGGCTGATGTTGGCGCGTGCTTGCTTCAGCCCACCCATTGACGGGACTGTTGCTTCCATCACACTTCATCGGAAGCATCAACGGAGTCAAGCGGAGTCAACCGAAGCAAGGCGCTGCACTGAACGCGCGCAGCGCTCTACCTGCTTAGAGGAGGAGAGTAGCGCATGCGCCGCGAGAGCAGAAGCGAGAACGCAGGAGAAGCGCAAGCAGGTGGTAGGAGAGAAGTGGAGAGAGTAACGCGCAGCTGTTGGAGAGAGGGAAGGAGGAGAGTTGCGCATGCGTAGTGTGAGTGCGGACGCCGACGCCGCGGGACATAGACCTGAGCAAGAGATGCTCCGCATCTAAAAAAGTTCCAGAATTTCAGCTCTCAGCAGGACAACACCGTTGATCGATGAAAAATCTTGCAGTCTGAGAATCGCAGCAGAAGAGCTTCCGAGGCGCATTCGTTTGGAAGGAATACATGAGGTCGATACTAGTTTGGCATTAGGCGCTTGCCAAGCACGTGACAAGGTGGCCTGGTTCCGTAAAATTTTCGTCCGTGTGTGAATAAAAAATCATTTCGTTTAAAATCTAATAGCGGGAAATCTTTGTTTACCAAAAGTTTATCTGTACACTCTTGCTTGTATGCAATTTTTAAGTGCACCTGAACGCAGAACGCTCTCTGTTATATTTTAGACTTTGTCTATACGCTATGAAAGATATAAGTTAATGTTTATTGGTAATATTTTTATGCACGTATCAACAGCAGTTCCTATGCATGTAATTTCGATACTGTATAAAGCTATTTTAAAGAACTTAAAATAGCTTTATACAGAACCACAGTA
The DNA here is from genome assembly GCA_030522465.1 of Rhipicephalus appendiculatus. Classification (NCBI taxonomy): domain Eukaryota; kingdom Metazoa; phylum Arthropoda; class Arachnida; order Ixodida; family Ixodidae; genus Rhipicephalus; species Rhipicephalus appendiculatus. The sequence goes on along the minus strand of JALIZH010012593.1, from coordinate 197 downwards.
AAGCACTATAAAAACATAACAACTGCGCCTCAGTTTCTTGCAGTAGACTGTGGTGTTATGGAGGCCGATGTGCAGCATATTGGGCTCTAGTGCACGATGTAAAAGCTCGTACATCAAGTTTTTTCCACTGGGCACGCTCTCATTATGAAAAAAGCTCTCTTATTGTATTATTGCGGTAAGGATATAACTCAGGACCA